>VZSE01001290.1:441998-682178 GCA_013398275.1 Promerops cafer | reverse complement strand
TTATTTTAGAGTAAGATTATTCTAAAAAAAGCTAAAAATTAATTTAATTTCATCTGGTATATACTTTTACCACACATATATATCACCTTAGGAAAACGCCCCCAAATACAAATCCCAACCAACTTCCTATTTCAGGTATGAAATGTTAGAAAGGCTCTACAACTCCTGCCCTTTTTTTTACCTTTTTTTTTTTTTAAACTTCATAGAAGACTTGTCAGATGCACTGGAGTTTATTGTATCTCTGGCATACTGAAAAAAAAGTGATTTTTAGATATTTGTATATCGTTTTTCTGGAAGATTATCACTATTTCTTCTTTTCATAGAGTTTTGCTAATCTGTCACATCCATTTACCCAAGCTGCTGCCTCTGACAGATCTAATGAATGGCACATTTTGTAGCATGTTGACTGGTAAAATATTTAAAAAACAAGGACAAGATTGACTGAGGTCAGTAAAAATAAATAGCTTATCTCTGTGCTACATCTCCTTTTCCTTCATATATTTTTCTTGTCAAAGACATCAGTAATGCTTCATTTTCAGAGTCACAGTTTAGAAAGGCTGAGGATTTAAATGTCACCCTTCATTATTGTTTGATGTGATAAAGGTTTCATGCCAGAGACTTCCTGAGTAAGGATAACTGTTTATCCAATTCTTTTAGGAAAAGTATTAATTTTGCTTCTTAAACCAGTTCTTTATCAGAAGTCTTTTGTTCTTTGTTACATACACTATTAAATAGATCTTACGAGACTTAAAGTTCATCTACAAAGGTATTTTATGTGTTTTCTGAAATGTCCTTTACGTGTTTCACATTTAAATGCTGCCAGGTAAGGGCTTGATAACTTCTCCCAATAGGAGAGATGGTGGTTAGGTGACACTGTGAATTAACTTTAAGACATTCACAACCATATGCTCCCATAGTCTTCATGCCTCAAATGTAGTAAATCATTACATCACCTACACCTCCTAGCNTAAGAACTAGACTGAGACCAGAATGCTGATATTGCCCTCTGAGCACCAAGACATAGGAATAGAAGTCATATTTGAAGAATTATATTTAAACGTACTTAAATGATTCTGCTGAGCTTTGCTTACCAGAACACCCGTATATTTTCACAATAAAGAATTTGTCTAGCATATTCTTCAGTTACATTTAAAATATGATAAATTTCATAAGCTAATAATGTCTAAACTTCAAAAGTAGGCAGAATAGAAAAAGAAACCCTAAAAAAATACTGAAATGCTTTAAAATACCTTGAAATATCTTCACATAGCCACGTTTATTTCAGAATACCTTTATAATCCTCTTAGGTTGTTTGCAGAATACAGTGTCTTCATTTCTCCAAGAATGTGTTCTGATTCCCAGATCAGTCACCTCTCAATTTACTTTAACTGACATCTTTTCCTTCTCTGAAATTTTATTATCGTTGTTTGATGTCATAATGGATTTTAAAGCTATCTGTGCAAGAGAAACATGGAAATTCAGTAGTACTTTTATTATTGAGGCCTGAAGACTCTGCAACTCTACAGAAAGCAATAATTTCTCATTTTACACAGTTTGGGTTTTTCCTTCTTTGCCATATAATTAGATCTAAGTATTTCCACTATAAAATATATATTTAGTACAAAGATAAAAAATTGTTTTCCAGTAGAAAAAGAGGACTGAAATAATTACAGGTATTTAACGTCCTAACAGGGATATTGTGAACTAGACAAATTTGAAAGCATTACTGAAGAAAATTTCAAAAATTACTGTCAGGCACACATATATATGTGGTGATAAAACGAGAAAAAAACATTTTTGAATTGAAAGAGGGTAAATTTAGATATTAGGATGAAATTCCTTACCATGAGGGTGGTGAGGTCCTGGCACAGGTGAACCTGTGGATGCTCCATCTCTGGCAGTGTTCAAACCAGGCTGGATGGGGCTCTGAGCAACATGGTCTGGTGGAAAGTGTCCCTGCTCATGGCAGGGAAAATGGAAATAGATGATCTTTAAGGCCCCTTCCAAGCCAGGCCATTCCATATCTATGACCTATATTTAAAGCTGTAGAATTTAGACTGTATAATGGAGAAATTCTGTGCCCCACCATGTCAGCCCTACTCAATCCCTGAAGCTTTGTTTCCAGAACAAAGGACCTGGACCTCTCACCTGCACAGCACAAGGCATAGCAGGGCCACTAGGTGAGAGATCAAGATGAAATCTTGCATCTTTTCCCCTTCAGTGCTCTTGGTGTGACTCCACACAATTTGTTGTAAAGAATCATAGAGAACTGAAAGTATCTAGAATAAGGTACTGTGTGAAGTATTTCACCCTGGTGCTTATCCATCAACAGCATTCCCATTTCTCAGAGCTCCTAAATGTGTGTTAACTTTCATAAAAATACAGAACAGCTTAGTCTGCCTAATAAATAAGGATCACTTCAGCACATACTTCAATGTGTTGCTTAATTAAGCAACAGATCAATTACTAAGATCACATTTCTGCGAATAAAATGAGAAGGCTATGACCTGGGATAAGTTTGTTGTTCTGTGCTAGGGGCACTGAGAACTTTGAATTCCTAAGTATTTATTGGGCAAGTGAATCATATGTAACTCTTTTATGGTCAGCAATATCCAACTGACAAAAGATTCTTCTCATCTAGCACATCTTCATTACCATTTTTTATTTTAGAGTAAGATTATTCTAAAAAAAGCTAAAAATTAATTTAATTTCATCTGGTATATACTTTTACCACACATATATATCACCTTAGGAAAACGCCCCCAAATACAAATCCCAACCAACTTCCTATTTCAGGTATGAAATGTTAGAAAGGCTCTACAACTCCTGCCCTTTTTTTTACCTTTTTTTTTTTTTAAACTTCATAGAAGACTTGTCAGATGCACTGGAGTTTATTGTATCTCTGGCATACTGAAAAAAAAGTGATTTTTAGATATTTGTATATCGTTTTTCTGGAAGATTATCACTATTTCTTCTTTTCATAGAGTTTTGCTAATCTGTCACATCCATTTACCCAAGCTGCTGCCTCTGACAGATCTAATGAATGGCACATTTTGTAGCATGTTGACTGGTAAAATATTTAAAAAACAAGGACAAGATTGACTGAGGTCAGTAAAAATAAATAGCTTATCTCTGTGCTACATCTCCTTTTCCTTCATATATTTTTCTTGTCAAAGACATCAGTAATGCTTCATTTTCAGAGTCACAGTTTAGAAAGGCTGAGGATTTAAATGTCACCCTTCATTATTGTTTGATGTGATAAAGGTTTCATGCCAGAGACTTCCTGAGTAAGGATAACTGTTTATCCAATTCTTTTAGGAAAAGTATTAATTTTGCTTCTTAAACCAGTTCTTTATCAGAAGTCTTTTGTTCTTTGTTACATACACTATTAAATAGATCTNACCCCTCCCAGCCCAAAAAAAAAAAACAAAAAAACAAACAAAAACCCTAAAAAAACCCAATTAAAAAAAAAAAAAAAAGGTACTTTTCTCCAAATTCAACATGTGAGCTAAAAGAGCCCTGCTTTACTCGGAATCCTGCTGGGCCAGGCAACAAAAAAGGGCCAAACTAATTAACAGTTTCGTGTACCAAAAAGCCTGGAGGACCTCCAGCCTGTACCTATCCAGCTGGGAGGAGTGATGTTCTTCTCAGCTCAGCCCACAGCTGGTGGGGACACCCTATTGTCCAGAGGGATCTGTGCAGGGCACATACTTCCATGCCAGAGGGGCAAGAGAGGTTCTTAACACAAATGCCTCGTTTAAGCACAGATAATTGGGTGGAATAAATGGAGGCTAAGTCCTAATAAAATGTTTCTTCCATAATACCAGTCCCAAAACCAGCAAGAGCCAGAAGAGTTTAAAAAGGTAAAACAGACATCCCATGCGTGCTAATTATTCCTGCAAGGATTTCTGGCCATTCTTGAAGTAAGGAATGTGCCATATAACGAAACTGTATTAACTGCATGGACAGAAGCCTGCCAAGGCACATGCCATTTTAATAAATTTATATTTTTTAATCTTTCAGTATTCTTGGTACCCTCCCTCATCTACAGTATTCCTTTACTCTGAGATGTGCATTCCCACCCACTATCCCAGAGTTTCAACCAGAAAGATATTTTGGGTTATACCGGCAGGCAAAAAACAAAACCTTTCTAATTCTTAAGATTATGATTGCAGCTGAGGCAGGATCTTACACTGGGGAGTGAGGAAATAGTGTAATTTTCTACCTCTTTGTTTCTTGCAAACATGAATACTTCATGTACAAACACTTCTAAGTGTCTGCAATTAAAGAAAGGCAAATTGTGTTTGATCCTGTTATAGCTAAAGACATTTACCTTTTACAAAAATTATGGTTGGAGAATGGTGATGGTTTGCTTTCCTTTTTCTTACAAGTATGCCTTTGAATCCTATGGTAGACTAGAGAAGGATTTCATCAGGGATCCTTCCAAGCTCTTTCTCTTTTTTTATGGCATCTTTTTTAGCAGCATTATTAGTGTTGGAAAGATTTCCTTGTCTGCATTTCTATTCTGTGAAGTTTTCATAATTAGGTATGTATAATCAAGATTTCCATTAGTGTTTTTTGGTTTTTTTTTTTCAATTCCCCACGTCCCAGTAAAAACGACAGATAAATGCCTTGAGACTGTTATGCCTTAATTGTTCCCCGGGAGTTAGATTACTGAGTTAGGACCTGATTCATACACATTTTATGCACCATTTCCTTGACTTTTTTTTAATTTAACATTTTGCTCAGAAACTTAATATTGCCGAGAAAAGTGCCAATACTCCTTATTTACGTAAACCCCTTGAGAATAGTTGCCATGTCTTCCCTCTGCACCTCATTATGCACTACATGCATTCCAAAAAAGAGGAAGAATCAGCTGCAATAGTCCAACTAACCAAATATTTACAGCTTTTTATTGTTATTTCAACCTTTCAGATAAATCATGCCATGGGTTTCAGCAGTATATACCTCAAAAAAATCACTCTGAATACACATCAGTGTAAATAAAACCAGATTTTGAATACTAAGAGACAGTCATCAAAAGAATGATCAAGAAAATGGGAGCACACGTAGCAGTCTGTTTTTCAGACTTTATAAATATTTCATCATAAGACTTAGTCACTATTATGCAGGGGTGAGCTGCTAAAAGAATATTAAAATAATTTGCTTAAGAGTCAGACACAGAGTTAGTACAAGTCATATTGCTCCTCTTTTCCATGGAAATCAAACAGCAATGGGAAGAAGAGCTTCTCTCACAGCCAGCAGGGGTAACGCAGCTCCCAGCAAAAATGCTGGAGCTGGAAAGGGTCATGGTGCAACTTTGCTCTAATTGGAATGAATCACTTCCATTCCAGCCCTGATGTATATGACAGTACTATTAGGGCAACACAGTTGGAAAAAAAACAGTCATGACATACTTACTGTAAAGCATTTTTTCATTTAGCATAAACCCAGCAAATTTACTTCCTTTGCCTTTCCTGGCAACTTGCCTCTATTTCGGTGTCCCAAAAGCCTGGAGTCTGTCAGCCTAAAAGGCACTGGGCATGGCAGGAAACAGAACAACTTGCTGTTCTCCTCTGCTTTGGAGACCCATTCTAGTTAGACAAAGTCTACTTTCCTGCTTTGATAAAAAACAAACAAACAAACAAACAAACAAACCCCAAAAACAACCTTCTGGAGAATTCCTTTTTGTTGCCCTCCGAAACCCTTCATATTTTTTTGTCAGAAGTATCAGGGAAAGATATTGGTGACAGTTTTGTTACTCCCAAGAGTGAAGCTGTGAAAGGATTCTGTGTCCTGAGAACAAATTCTCAGTGAAATCCTTTCATTATACTTGCCTGTTGGAATACAGTTAGGTCAAACAAACCTTTTTAAAAACAAGTACTAGTTCTTTGCAATGAAAAATAGAAATGAAGTGGAATTTAATACATTTTTCTTGGGTGGACCATGTGTTAAAAGACATCCAGTAAAGAAAAAGAAAATTATTTTCTAGTTGCCCAATATTATGTGCCCAAAATAAAGGGATAAAGTAAACAGAAAATGTAACTTACATTTTTTTTTTCCCCACTGGAAAAGGGAAAAACTTGCTTTTCCCCTATGTCAGTGTTTCTCAAATTCTTTTCCTTTTCTCTCCCTTCACAGAGTAAGGATAGCTCAAAAGAAACTGTAACCCAAAATGCTTGGGATACCAAAAACCCCAGTAGTTCATTTTAAGAGATTACAAATGTCCAGGGAAATATTTACATGCAAATAAAATAATACCAAAAAACAAACAAAATTAAAATCCTCCCAAATCACCTGTTTCTCATATCTGTGCTATAAAACACTCAACATGTTTCTGTTACAAACACATGTGGACTTTTTTGAGGGTCGTGCTGCTTCAATATTCTTTCACAGTTCTTCCAGAAGCTTTAAAGAGGTTGAATCCTTATGATTCACTCACCTGAGAACCTCTTCAGAAGCTTTCAGCTGAACTCTTGCTACACTAAAGCTGCAGAGGAAGAACAAATGATCTATTCTTTTTCTAAATAAACTTAAAATTACTCTTTACTTGGCCTTCCAGATGCAATTTAATAAGACTTTTTTTGTTTGTTTGCAGTAACTGGCAAATGCATGCTCAAAATTAAATGCTTGGGATGTATTTTTGCCTTTGAACACACATACTGGATGCTTAAAATTATAATGTATTCATTGCCTCCCACCATTGCTGTTGAAGCTTTTCATTCCTGAGCAAAAGAGGGAAAATTAATATTCCCTGAGGATACATATAAGTGTTTATGACTATAACAGTTACTAATAAATCTGTAATAATTAACCTACATCTTTAAAGCAAGTAATTACATCTTTTTACCCAGCCCCCCCCAAGCTGTACATTCATACACAGCTCTTGATGAGTTTAAGCTACTCATACCAAAACAATAACTCACTGAAGTCACCAACACCCCTTATGCAGAGAAACATATTGTAAAAAATGTGACAGGCTTCCTGCATTCCTCCACAAAGAAAAATCTGAACTAACCCCTAAAGGAAAGAAGGAGCTTGATCTCAGTTGTCTCAAGACATTCTGATTCACCTAGAACTTATATATTTAAGACCTTATGCCTTCTTTTTCTATTTTTTTTTCCACTTTTACATTTGACTTATTGAAGAATAAGGGGAAAAAAAAATAAAAATCAAATACTGTGTACCCTAGTATCCCTTTTCTTGCTAACAGACCTTCTAGAGCCCACAACTTATTTGACTGTGAACAAAAGTCAATGTTATCTGGCATTGATTTCATTTCAGGAAGGACAGTCTATTGCCATATTATTTGACAAGTGTGTGTACACAATCTCTGGAATAAAAATACTTTCTTCTTGGAACATATCAGTATTCACGTTCATCTAACATTTTTATAGAAAACTCATTATTTGTATCCTAGACAGAATCTTTAACTGAAACAGGAGATTATTTCATAAGTTTACAATTCATTCAGAACCACATAAAGCTGGAACGGGTGCTTTTCTAGAGGTTAACTGCTCATCTGATGGATTTTTGCAGTAAGATTTTCAACAATGTTAAAGATATCTCAAAATGCCCTCCTTCGAAGAACAGTCGGGGATACAGACGTTTCAGAAGTTAAAATCATTTGTACTGTAGTATTGCCCAAGTGACCACAAAGTGGAAGTGATGATTTTTTTAAAAAAATCTGGATTTCTGATGATCATCTTCTGGCAATTATATATTTAATGTATTTTATATTGACAACATCTTTTTGGTGAGAAGATGAAGGGAGTAGGGTATCCATTAGGCAAATTAAAATGATTATAATAATAAAATTACAAGTCAATGAGTTTAAAGTGAAGTAATAAATAAATGGCTTCTACTAATACATTTTAAAAATAGTTAAACCCTGTTTTAAAAAACAGTTGAGTTTTAGGCTTTTTTTAGTAATCTCCCTGTTAAGCCTTCTCATTTGATGGCTACAAAGAGAACTGAAATGGGTCCATTCCTTATCTAACTAATGAGGTCTAGCAAAAATGAAAAACAAAACAACACAAAGAAACAAACAAAAAAACCCCAACAACTTTTTTTCTTAGTACCATGTAATTTTTAGTGACTACCAAGATTTTTCTCTTTTCAAATAGCCTTCCATGATTGGGAAGTTCACAAGACAGCTAAAATATTCCTATGAATCTTGATTGATAGAGTGTGCTAATTACCTTTGCACTTGTCTCTGTCAGACTTCAGTCAGTGATAACAGCAGGACAAGTAACTTCAGACTTTGGGCAAGAGCAATGTGCCTGTGTTTCACTCCAGACAAGTCTGGTGCAATAGTGGCAGAATCTGTAAAAGATCCCAGACACTGGAATTTTCCTAAATGCCTATGCCATCAGTTTACAGCCAAAGAAAACAAGTATAGATCACGAAACTCTACTTGAGAGTCACAATCCTGACATGGAATAAAACCTTTGGTTTGATTAGAAAACACAAGTTTATTGAAATAGTCTGTTCAGAAGGAAAAAAGTCAGCCTGAAAAGTCTCTCCATTCACAACCATTTGCAAAAAGTTTTGTAAATAATTATTATAAAAAAGGAATTATTTTATCTTATTGCAAGATCTTAAGAGTAACTACTCCAAGCTTAAATGGAACATGCGTGCTCTAATTATTTCAAGTGATTTATTTAGGAATTGAAATGTTTTGCTTGACAAATATTTACTAATATCGGTCTGAAAGAAAAATGTTGAAGTCAAGATTCCACAGAAATGGTTTATAAAAAAAATTTTCCATTGGCTCACACTCCATTGTCCTCCTTACAATAGAGTGCTATAACACAGTTCCCATCACACTACTCATCGAGACTCCACTTATTACAGTAAGTGCCTGGCTGATTATTTCGTGCTAGCAGCACATTGCACTCACTGTTCTTGAACTGGCACTGGCAGTTCACTGTCAGGTTAGGAATGAAGGGAGCCCTAAATTGTCTGATATGTGTTCATACACACAGAAATTGCTTCTGCCCTCAGTTTGAGTGTCTCAGTAAACTCTGGAGCCTGCTCGGCTTAAATGAGGAGAAAACTGCTAAATTATTCTTAAGAATGATGTGCAGCTGCTCAGTTTGGAAATCAGCTCCTTTCCCTGCAGGTCTGCAAAGCCCAGCTGTGTCAGCCTGGGCACAGCTAACAACTCCTCTGCTCCCACAAGGGAAAAACAGCACTCACCAAGGGTGGGAGGATGGGGGCAGTGCTAATTACTTTGCATTTTAAAGATATCTCCTGGTTATCATCTCCAATGTGCTATATCTTCATTTAAAGTGGGATAAATCACCCTGTGTGGCATTGCTGGAGATCACAAGGGCAACCAAAACACAGGATGGATATTTTTTTTCATAGTATCTTTGTAAAAAAATAAAAAGCCAAAATAACCACCCCCCCAAAAAAAAGGCCCCCAACAGCACAAAACACAAACCAAATGAAATAAACAAAGAAAAATTCCTAACAAAGCCACACAAGACAAACTCCACTGCATGACTCTCACTACAGCTTGAATATCCTCTGCAAAATTTCCAGTACCTTCTTCTCTGTGATAAAGAGCAACTGATTTATGGCTTCAGAGATAACTAACTCTGGATACTAGTCAGATTGGGGTTTTTTTCACATATCAATACCAGACATCAGGTGGTGAATCATTCTCTAGATGGTAATTCAATATTAAATGTGTTTGTAAAGAGCTTTTAAATATCTCTTTCTGTAGGTAAGTTTTCTTTGTTTATTTCATTTGGTTTGTGTTTTGTGCTGTTGGGGGCCTTTTTTTTGGGNTCTCTTTCTGTAGGTAAGTTTTCTACTGTTTTCTAATCCCCTAGTAAGTAAAAGGAGCCAAGACAAAAAATGTAGGATATTGGCAATGCTTGTAATGAAAGGGAAGTGGGCAGAGACAGGAAATAAAATCTCAGCAAGGTGGCTGAGACTCAGCTAATTTTTTTTGCTGGTGAACTTATGCAAAACATAGTTTTTTTCTCTGTTGGATATCAGTGAAAGTACAGAAGGAACAAGTACCAGTAACATCACATTTTTTTCTGAATACACAAAGCACTAAGATGCCATTATCTATAGGTGATGGGCAAGTTCACCTATTTGTCTAATATTAACTGAGAAGTATTTGGTCAAGAGTTTCATTGCTGTTCTTTCAAAATCATAGTCCATTCTCCCTTAGTCTTCACTAATTATGTACTGTTTATTCTTTCCCTAACTTAAAACAAGCTGTTCACTTCAAAGCAATGCTTTTTCAATGTTCTATTTTTTTGGCTACAATATATGTGTGTTTACATCATGGACCCAGCAGAGGTGAGGCATAATTCCATGAGGTGTAATTCATATATAGATGTATCTTTCTTCTTCTGTAGATTTCAAGAATTATTTCCAGTGCCCAAAGCAAATGATCTTTGTGCTAGACAGTGGCAGAAATATGGGAAGAAAAGAAACGTGGTTATTTCCTCACTGCACTCATGGTCACTGCCTTTATCATATAGCAAATGGATCCCGTTTCATCTTTGTTCTCACAGCTGGCAAATCAAATTTCTTTGTCTCCTACTGGTTCCAAACATCAGTAGTATTCAACAAATTTAAATGTCTGTGTAGGTCAAGTCTGCATCAACTCTGAACTACAAGATAAGGAATCAGCAGGTTACAAGCAGTTACAGTATTATAAACGTTTCTGCAGGCAAGTCACTGGCCCAGGTTCCTCAAAGATTATAATAGGCAGATACATTCATTATTAAGACATCAAAATAAAACATGTAATTCCAACTTGCAAACATTGGAAAGTTACTAATAATAAGTATTGTAATGAAAATTTAAAAATTATTCTCTTTTTGTGCAAATGAAACATTAGGATTAACAAGCAGAGCTATTTATACATTCTGTTATTTGTTTCCTTTGGCAAACACAGACTTTGAAAAGCTCTTCTGAACATACCAGGTGCCTCAGACACAACATATTTGAATGTAAAAAACAGCAGAGGTTAAAACCTATGCTGAATTATTTCCACTTTTTATGTGAGACTCATCTGTTAAAACCATGCTCTGACAGTACAGAAACACAGGAACTGTGACTGAAGTTACCCTATCTGTGCATCTCTTTTAACTTCTACAAAGCATGGCAGATGTAGCCACAAAGGCAAAGGATTTGGATGCTGGGGAAAACCACCGTGAACAAAAAGCCATTTCCCTGGTACTAGGGCTGTGTGCAGTTTGAGAGTCTTCCACACAGATCAGTATTAGACCACATCACTAATCAAGTCAGGATGAAAAATAACTCCTGGAAACACTGGTAGGTGCTAGCAACGGGGAGAAAGATAACTGAGGATAGAAAAAGTCATGCAAATTGAGATGAATCAATTTGTGAAACAGGCCATTGAAATAAAGATCAGGAGTCTAGAAAGAAGGTTTTGAGATGAGGAGATAATTCCTAACAATGAGTAATACCAGAAAAACACCTTCTTTTCAGCTTCAAAAACAAGATAGGTGACTTGTGTACTGCATGCAATTATCCTTCGAAGACAGTACAGAAAGCAAATGAAGTGAGGAAAGGTAGAGCAAGAATAAGTACATGGAAACAGATGATTCAACTGAGAAATCTGACTTTTATTTTTAACTAGACTTGCAATAAATGTGATCAGAATAAGTTAAGACAGCTGCTGTTTCTCATGGTTCCAAAGGTTTTCAGTTCACAACTGCACATTCTTTTGGAGCACAGGCTTTATTCAGCCAAGTTGCTTTTATCAAGGGAAGTGTTCCAGTTAGTGTTATGAGTGATATATTGACATCAGACTGGATGATATATTTCTACCTGAAGATCTGACTCTATCTATTTTGAGGGTTTATGGAGGGCATAGAAATTGGTTGTTTTGGGGCTTTTAGGTTTAGTTGATTTAAATTTTGGAGGGTTTTTGTTTGTTTGTGGGCATTTTTGTCTGTGTGTGTTTTGTGTGTTTTGCTTTGTTGGGGGCTTTTTGGATAGCTGCCAAATACAGCTTACAGCTTTGCAGGGTTATTAATCAATTAGATACCATGGTATGTCAAATAAACATGGAAATGTTTTCCTACAGTAGCTGTCATGTCCTTCCATCACAATCAAAACCACATTTAGTGCATTGTTTTTTTTCTTTTGCAACTTGATTCTTCTGAACTAATAATAAAGCAGCTCATAGAAACATGAAAATCCCAGAATTACCTAATTCAAGTAAGAAACAAGTGATCTAGCTTTTTACTCAGAAGAACCTGTTCACCTAGAGCTGAATCCTATACTGGAAACATTTTATAGCTACAATGATGTCTCTGTACCACACCAGCAACATGTCCTGGTATATCTCTCATATGCTGACTTCACTGCACTTCTCCAAGTCAAACCATCCCATCTCTTGCACAGGAAGTTACACAAATCAGTTTTGCTATAACAGTGCAGGCTATTCCACTTGTGCTGTCTTGTCAGTGACTGCTTCCACAAACTGCACCATCATCCTGAGCCGAAACTTTTTCACAGTACAGAACAAAGGGCTCATTGTTTCATGGCAAAAGGTGTTGAGTAATTTGCTTGGACAAAATCAAGCAGGTCAGACTTGGCCAGACTGTGGAACAAAATCAAAACCATATCCAAAAGGTTGGTCACAAATCCTTGTCTATAACAGAGCTCAGAGGCAGCTCAGTTCAAACACAACGAGGACGAATGCCTGGCTGATCTTTTAGGGTACTGCACTGTCAGCAGGCAATATTGCCTTTCAGATTTCCCAGGACGTGTAAGGATTCTTAGGCAAAAGATGGCCTTTAGGAAGACTTTGGAAATGTCCACAGGAGTTACCTTCTGGAAACAGGATGAGAGGATAATGCCTTTCCTTGTTTAGAAGGGAATGACAAGCCTGTGTTGTATCCCAGAGACTGCTACTGGGGCTCAACATTTTTTTACCCTACTTCATCAATAAGGACTCTGCATACAGACCTGGAATTTAACATGCCCACTATGAAGGGCTTTCTCAGAAATACATGTATTTCCTGTACAAGAGCATAATGTCCCTCTAAACTAAATAGGAGACATCCTGGAAGAAGTTTCTCTCCTCTTAATATGTTTACAAGGAAAGGCCTTTGTGTTGCTTGACTTTGTTCCCTTTTGAAACCATTTTATTTTCCATCTTGTAAAATCTTTAAATGTCTGCATAGGGAAGCTATAGATAAAATTATCTACTGTAGATCATAAACTTAGATTGATATATATACATATTTCTGTATTGATGCTTGTGAAACAATTTGAGTGCTGTTAAAAAAAAAAAATCAAAGGATAAATTCCATTAGCTCTAGGAATTCTTTACAGTAACAACATATGAATATTTTTTTCTAGTTATGGTTCTGTCCTCTTTTATATTTAGGAATATATCTAGGTTGTTGAATATGTTATTAATATAAACAACATCCAGAAATTTCTTGTCATATTGATCTTGTGTCTTATCATAGGAATTGTCCAGCTTTACCAGATTTTTTTCATCTCTTTTACTAGATATTGCAATGTTTCATTGCACATTTTTTTATAAATGTCTATTGCATTTAAAGAAAAATATCTTCGGAATACAACTGCTTGTAATAGTTGAATATTCTTGGGCGAGTAAAAGAATTGGAAACATTTTGGAAATACAGAATAATATAAATAACTTAAAGTTGCTTATGCTAAAATTAATAGTGTAAAGGCCATTTTACTTGAATTAGAATTGCCTCTTTTTCATAAAGGGAATGAATTAAAGAAATAAAACCTCTAAGTTACTATTAGAACCGTAACTCCTGGATAAGTGCCACATCTGTCTTGTGTGGTTTAATTTACTGATGATTTTACCTTTTTTTTTCTCAGGAAAACATAGTATTTATTCTTATAATATGACATGTCACAATATTACAATGATTATCCAGTTGCTTTATGTATGGTCATAATACCATCTGCTTTGCAGCTAGCCTTCTTTTGCATGTGTACCATCTGGAACATCTATCTGTATTCTAATTATTGTACAGATGAGATTTTTGTTTTTACAGAAACACCATATTGGCTGTATCCTTCATCGATTTCTTAATTTAAAAAAATACAATGCAAAATAATGTAGAACAGAAGCAAAAACTTGGCATCTTAAATTAGTTCTAGCTGTCTGATTTTCCTCTGCATTTCTCCTAAGGAATGAAACAAAACCAGAAACCTAAATGTATGTACAACCACTTTGCGATTTACTTTAGGAGAAACAGGATCTGGGTTTTTACGTGAGATGAGATAGTCCTTTTACTTTCAAGTAGCTTGGTGGCTACATATATACACCAAATTTTCCCACATTTAACTTAATTCAGTTCTCCACCATTCCGGGCAAGGATGAAAACAAAAGTTGAAAATGCTCCTAAGACCCTCCTCAGTCATTTGCATACATTTGCCTCACACAGACCATCAGCTCTTACATTGTTTATTCATAGCAAAAAATATCATTAGGTTAAGAGTCCATAACAAATTCACTATGTCTCAGAGTTCCTGCAGGAGGGAGATCTGGCAATAACTTGCAGGGAGGGGCAGACAGTGATTCAGCAACAGTGAAGGTAGCACAGCGTGGCAGTGACCCATCCTACGTTTTTTTAAAGCAACCTTAGCTTTTTCTAACTTTTCTCTACTTTTTCTTTCTCTTTGCCTGACTTACTATCAAATAAAAATATATCCATTTTTTGGCATCAACATTTAATCTCGTTTGGTTTTTATGTTGGTTTTTTTTGGGAATGCTTTGAACCTTCAAAGCTCCTTCCATTTTACTCAGTGAGATTTAGTTTTCTTTGCCCTTCTGTGTTTAAACCAGTTTGTAACTCCCATATCAACAGGTTAGAAGGCTCTGCACTATTGCCCAGGAATGCTCCAGGGCACATCTTACAAACCTAATATCCAACTAGGACCTTACTGCACCTTGGCACCATTCCAGCCAGGCACCAGCGTTCTGCAGCACGACTGTGGAAGAAAGGGAAGGAACTGAGAGATGGAGTGGGATTCTTCCTGGATCTCAAAGAGAAAGGCATGATAAATGGCATGATAAAATACAAGTTTTAACAAGGTAGAATAAAAAGAAGAACATAGATGGCAAGTATAAGTTTACATGCTGGGAACCCCCCTTTTATGCAGTATGGGGCACACCCCAGGTGGATTTTTTTATGGCACGATGAGTAGATTCTGTCTGTGGAGAGCATCCTTCCTCTTCCCATACTGTGCCTTTGATTTGGTGTAACAAGCATAACTACTGCTCTGTACTTCAGATTTTCCTTCCAAAAAGTTATCCCACCTGTTCAGGCACAGAAGCAACTACTACTTATTTCATTTATTTCCAAAATGGGGATGCCTCTGGTACATCAGGACTGTGAGGTGCACTCTACACCACCCCCTAATAATTATATAATACAAGGGCATCAGCAGAAATGGGTTGAAATTCCCAAAGCTTAGCATAGATACAGGAAAACTTGGAAGCTTTGTACAAAAGGCCATATGAAAAAACATATAAGTATGGTCAGTTTGCATAGAATGCCTATTTTCATTAATATTTTATTGTAGTGAGAGTACTCAGATGATAGAGATAAATGAAATACTAGAGAACTCTATCTGGCAACCAAAGGATTTTTTTTTAATTTCTAAAAATTATGTCCCTGGAACAATTTCAAATATCACATAAAACACCCATCTCAAAATAGGAAATAGTCCAACATTACAGCACTTTTCTGGTCCAAAACAACTAGGCTTCAAAGTAGGACATTAAATTTCAGGTGAAGACTGGAAAATTTATTTCCAATTGTATCCTGCTTTTCTTTTCCTTTTTTTTTAAAGTCATTACAAAAGAATGATCCAGATATGAATGTTCCTTAGTCTTTCTGTGCTGGAAAAAATTAAAATGAGGCTGTGTTAAAGGATAAATCTCATTCCAGTCTCAGCCCTACCTTAAGTAACTTAGAGAAGACTCATTTGTAATAATTAATAACTTTCCCTTTAGGATGAAAGGTGGGGCTCATAATTAATCCCTGATATGAAAAGCACAAAAACATTAAAATCACATAATAATAGATCTGGGGTATACTATACATGACTGCCACTTTCAATATTTATTTTACTTCCCCAAAGCTTTGATGTATTTTGTAAGACTGAGGCTTTCTAGCTGCAATTACAGAAAATGCAACAAGTGCATCACTACTTTTTACATTTGTGTTTCTTCAGGTGCCTTAAGTGGTATCCTGTCCAAGGCCAGGCACTGGTGACCTGCCTACAGACCTTTCCAAGGATATTTCTAACAGCTCCACTGTAAGATCAGGGAGCCAAGCCTGCATTTGGGCAAGTGAAACATATTTTCCAAGGGTATGAATGCATAAGATAAAGGTGGTTTCACCACTATTGTCCATAGGTGCTTTACTATTTGTCTCCTATTGCATAGCTGCAGGAGAAGCTTCTTCCTGCTAGCATACAGTAATTCACAGGAAAGAGGAGAGAGCAAGAGACACTTCTCAAAGAAAAGAACAATTTAAAACACACTTACAATCACTTTCATTATAATCAACATTTTTATCTAAAAGGTAACTTGCAGTTTGAGATCATTTGTGACCTTTAAGAATATCATCATGGGTACGTGTTTGAAATATATATTACACTGTGTAGGGTGTCCAATTTATTTAGTCTGGTTTTCAACTTTGTACAAGATTTTTCCTTGTGTTTGCAACCTAAGTTTTCTTTCTTTCACATTAAAATTTACATAGTAGTTAAACCTGAGATAATACCATGAGAATAAAATGCATCAGGTAAAATAATATAAAACTCTCAAACTGAAATGCTGAAATACACCATCAAATATGCTAAAGGCTATTACTTCCCCTAGTGTAATATTGCTTGCTTTTAAATTGTTCTCTTCTGGCAAGAAATCAATAAAATACAGAATTCCTTTAATTAGATGGAATTTCAAATTAAGCGTTTTATCCTTTTAGATTTCAAAACATTATGAAGGTAAGAAAAAGCCTACAGAAATTAATTCAGTGGAGAAATTATATACAAACTGCAAGATGTTATTTAATTCTCAGTTAATTAGGTGCAATATTCTCTATTTTTTCCCAGACTGAATTGTACAAAGTGATTCTAAAAAATCTGCAGCTTACATAACTCTTCAGTAGAAGACCAGCTCTTGATTCAATACATGTAGAGACAAGTTAAGCAAAACTAAATCTATAACTGAACTTAAAAGAACTATAAAAGAATGAAAAGGCCAATGTAAAACTTTTTTAAAAGGCTCAGACCGATGACCCTGATTCATTTTTTAAGTAAGGACAACTTCTTGCATATGACCTTAGCTTATAACTCTTTTATGACTTAGGATTTAATTGAGCCAGTAATTCCTAAAAGTCTAAATTATTTCCTCCCTACACCCTTTTAATACTCAGTCTCTGCTTCCTCAATAATATATCCCTGTCATTCATAGTACTGAAAATAGAATTTAAATGGTTATTTATAGCCAGTATTCATCTATTTATGGAGAGATTAAGTAATATTTGAATGATGAAAGTATCTAAGTAACCAGGGCTTCTTCAAGTAGTAGTAAAAGCAGTCTCCAAGTCATTAGTGATTTCCCATGACTTGGAGTGTAGCTGATGCAGCACAGGTCAGGAGAAGATAAAACTTAGTCTTTAAAATTTAACAGAGAAAAAAAAACAAAAACAACCAAACAAAAGAGAAAATCATAGAGCTGTCAGCCTCACTTCAGTATCCAGAAAGAAACTGGAGAAAATTAAACAGTTCATTTATAAAGCCTTGAAAGAACAACAACGTAACAAGAAACAAAGTCGATGGAACCTCCCTCTTTGACAGTCTAAGTGGATCAGGGTAAGAAGTCATAAACTACATGACATTCTTAATGATGCTGGGGAAACATGGTGATGATGAAATTATTGTATGCTCTACAAAGGGAAAAAAAAGGACCAAAAATAATCCAAATATGCACAGGCAATCATCTGGTGAGTCTTCTCAGTCTGACTTCAAGCAGGGTTCTCCAGAGATCTGCTCTGGGTTCAGGCCTCATCAACAGTTTCTGGTAACTCTTAGCTTCACATAGAGAGCACACTTTTCAAATGTTCAGACCATGCCATTTGTGCAGCAGGAAGTTCTGAAAACAAGTGAGCAAACTTCACTCTGTGACCTATTAAGTGTTTATCTGGTGTCAGACACACAAGCTTGTTATTCTGCTCTCTTTATTTCCCATGGCACTTCAGCTTGTCTCCCTTTTGGGGATCATGCTTTAAAAATGTGGCCAAATTAAGGGGAGCACAGAGAAAAGAAACAGGAGATTTAAAAGATGTTACATCAGAAAAGGTTAAAAAAATAGATGTTTCTACTTTTCTATTCTTCTACTATTACTGTGTTTAAGGAATGCAAGAACGGGCCGGGAAGGAAGATGTGATTAATGATAGCATTGTTCTAGTCAGTAAAATGTTTTTATTGAGACTGTGAAGAGTTTTTCCTCCAGATTCAGGAAGGTTTTGTCAAAGAGTAATGAGCTTTTGCTCCAGGAGAACACAGACTGCTAGGAAGAGTCTTTCACACATTTGGCCATAATTAGTTACCTGGAAAAGCTGAGAAGTCCCTGCCAATAAACAGCTCTTCAAAGGGGTTGGACTTATGTTTGAGACTGAAAAAATCAGGAGAATTAAAGACCAAACAAGCAACATTAGTAATATGGAACAATGTTGTTTTTTCTGGACCCTTCTTTGAAGAATGAATTGTAACTAGAAAGGCATATTTGGAGATTATTTTACTGCTGGAAAGAAATAAAAAAAAACTATTTCACTTGACTGTCATCAGGACTACATATAACTAAGAAAAGTAACCTATTAAATTTATTGTAATTATAGAAAGAGGGAAATACTGATTTCTTCACAAGATATTTTATCACCTCACAAAAAGGGATAAAAATACACATATAATTGCACATGTACTTGCCTGAGAAATGCCTCTTTGTCACTACAAGAGAGATATAAATGCCCTAAAATAGGCTAAATGTAGCAAAAAGGATAAAAACTCTAACTATGGTGGGAATCTCATAATCTTGAGTAATTCCCATCTTGAGTTACTCACTTTACAGAAATTGTTTCAGCAAATGAAGCAAAGTTAGGATTTGTGTCGAACATCTACATATCATATTAACTGTCCATGAAGCATATAATTGAAAGGTGAAACACAAATATACCTTCATGACACTTTTTCTGCAGCAGTCTAAAAGTAAAAAAGACTTGAACCAATGCCCTGATAATTTTAATTATGAAGATGTAGACAGCAGAATTAAAAAAAAAAAGCAAAAACCCAAAAAAACCCCAACTAATAACAAAAAACACCCCAACAAAACTAAAAGTCAGACCACTAAATGTTTTCAAAAAAATGCTAATAAATATCAGCAGCAAATTATATTCTCAAACACATTTCACTTCTGCTTAAATGATTTCCACTCTTCCAGTAAAATAAAGCCATGTTCTTCTCTGAACCAATTAAAAAAACACATTGATAAAACTGTAAGAGAAGAAACATTCAAATAGAAATTATGACACCTGCAAAAAGTCATAAACACAAAATAATGAATTTAATTCTCTAATAATGGAAATTTTCAAATAAAGGCTGAATGGGGTAGATTGGGATCCTTATGTTTAGCAATTAATTGGATAATTTGGTCATAATAACAATCAAAAATTTTATAAAAATATTTTATTTTCTTTATTATCTGTCATAGAAAGTATTTTATCTCCTTCTCCCCTCTTTTTTCCTTGCAACTCTAAAGGTGCTATAGGCTATTTTAATTCTTCCCTATTTTCCCACTTCCATAAATATAACACCTTTATTTCTGATTTTCTGTTCCTTCATATGTTTTAAATAATTACTTCACATCTCCCTTTAAAATCAGAATTGCCAGAATATTTACTGACCTTTGATCCATTCCAGTTTTGCATTTTTCTGTCCATTTTAATTTGAGAAACCGATTACACAGACACATCACTATAACTGAAAAATGTTGATTTTATATTTTAACAAAGGGATGCACACAGCAGTTGGCAGGAGTTGTGTTCTGTGCATGCTGCAATTCTCAGTAAGGATGAGAGTTATTCACCACCAGCTGTTTATGGTGCACTGATGACTGTGGGCCAATTGACCAGGGATTATTTCTTCCTCCCTGCTCTGAGGTGAAGTGTTTACACATTCTCTGAATACTGCTGATGAAGAGTCCCCTGGGAAAAGGCTGGAACTATGCTGTAATCAGATTGTTTCTGAAGTTTTTCTGAATATTTGTGATTTGGGTTTTTAATTCTGACCTGCATATTGTAGTTTTCTAAATCATTGAAAAAACAGACATGGTATGGCTTATGTATTTAAAAGAGAAGAAACTAAAATAAAAGCAAATATATTTGTCTATCTATCTGTATCTCTCAAACAAGTCCACAGGAAACAGTCATCAAATTAAATCAGTCTTAAGGGCCACCTTCTCATAAGAGATATTGGAATACATTTACTGGTAACAACAGATTTGTGCTTTCTTAGCTGTGGAGTGGCATGGTAAAACCCATCCTGTCTCTCCATGCAATAGCCACAGATCTCAGTGCAGTTATTTTTAATTTACATCACAGCCATTGAGAGAATTCATCCATTCATCCATAGGAAATTAAGTAAACCAACGCAATCCCTCCAAAAAAGCCAAAATCCCTGGAAACAAATTTATTTATTAGAACATTTCCAGCCATTAGTAAGGAAAAGATGTTGAGGAGATGAATTAAGAAACTGACAAATTTGGAAACACAAGGAAATAAAATGTAAACCCCAATATTATTAAAGCATAATAAAGATACTATCAAGTCACTAAAGGCTTAATATTGTTTCCATCTCTAGAACTTCATACATTTTAGATGATACATTGTATACAGAACTAACTTCCTAGAAAATATATTTAACAGTGTAGCAAAATCAGCAAGATGTCTGGAGCACACCAAAATCTTAGGAAGAGATTTTTACATTCCTTTTGCATAACTAAGCCTGCGACTTAAAAGTGCATTTTTAAATTAAAAAAAAAAAAAATCAAAACCTATGGAGGGTGCAAGTAGTACGTAAACTATAGCAAATATGAAAAGCAAGTAATTAAAGAAACATGTCTAACTAATCTGGTATCACTTTTCCTCTATTAATAGAAAGAAATATAGCTTTCTAAAGAACCTGAGCATAATCAGACACATAAAATTTATTTATAATGAAATTTTCCATGTGTGTCTCCCTCATTCCCACTGAGGAACACCTTATTTACAAAGGCTGATGTTGTGCAGGGACAGAAGAGGCTAAAAAAATCTTTTGTGATCTGTAGCTCTAAAAAAGAATACAGGAGGCAGAAACAATAAATGAGTTTTTAACCAATACTGAGTAAAATTCTGTGTGGATCAGCAACAGAGCTGTACAGGTTTATGTGTCTTTGGATGTGATCCCCATAGCTCACACAGACTTCCACTTGTAACTTGCAGAAACATTTACTTGAATTCTTTTGTATTTTTCTTTCCTTCCTCTTCCCCCATGCTCACATTCAAGTCTGGTGCAAAGCAGACTAATGTTTCTAGCACTTCTGAAATGCAGAAGCCAAAGGGAGATGAAACAGTAATTTATTCAGCTTTATTCAGATCGTTCCTACTGAGTTTATTCATTAGGTTTTAGGTGCACAATGCTAAACCTGGCAGGCAAATCCACAATGGAAAGAATAAAAGCAGAAGCTTCAGTGAAAAGGAATAAGGAAGTAGAAGTGAAAGAAAGCATGGGAAGGTACATCCAAAAGGACCCCAAAAAGTACATTTCCACCTTCCTGAAAAAACCCTCATCATTTCATGGCATTGAATAATCCGTAGTCAGTGAGCACCACTGTACAACCAATACACACCAAGTGATTATGGCCAGAGGTGTGACTTTCCACCCTGAGTCATTCTCCTGTAAAATTAATGCTGTTCTGTTTGTTAATAAAGTGGCTGATTAAGACACATTTTCCTTGTTTCTGTTTCATCTTTTTTTTTTTTTTTTTTTTTTTTGTCAGAAAGTCAGTTTTGGAAGTGAAGCTTTTAAATAAATAAAATAAAGAGACTTTCTCATTGACAATTCTACTGAGAAAAAAACCCTAAACCAGAAAAATTCTGGGCTCAGATATTCAGAATAAAATCTTCCTGAACAGAGACTCTTATGGAAATCATTGGAATTGTTCAAGGAGTCCGATGTTTCTCGGATTAATAAAATCACACTGTAAGAGATAATCAATGTGCAGTAAGTAGGCTAAGGCTGTTATACAGGTACTGGATTGAAAACCAGTTTCACTACTCACATTTGTGTTCACTCTGGAGCTGTTTGCAGTGCCTTGGAAAAACCCTTCAAATATTTGCCTTCAAAGTTCTCCCATTGTTTTGCATTAAATCCTTCCTCATTCTCAGAAGGACTGCAGGTGTTGGCCATAGAACACGGCACTCATTGCCTAAATGCTGACTACACTTTCCCACTATTTCCAGTTCTCATCTTGAACAGTTCCTATAATTTAGGCCCATCTACAGCTCCACAAGGCTGCACATCCTTATCACAGAATCTTTAAAGTTGGCGAAAACCTCCAAAACCATCGAGTCCAACCTTTGACTGACCACCACCTTGTCAACTACAGCACAGCACTGAGTGCCACATCCAGTCTTTTCTTGAACACTCATGACTCCACCACCTCCCTGGGGCAGCCCACTCCATTGACAGCCCTTTCAGTGAAAAAATTCCTCCTTGTTATATGACTGTAGATGCTCATAGGTTAGATTGTACACAGAAATGATTCCTGTGGCAGAGTCAACAACCACTTCACCAGGGGAAAAAAAAAAAAAAAAAAGTGAAAAAAGGTCAAGAACTGCTTAGGAATCCTTAAAGATATCTAAACCACAGCTTATTATGCTGCTGCAAGTAGTAAATTTCAGCACAGTCTGTATCAAACAGCTGTACATGAACCTGTGGTTGATTATGGAGCCCTGAGGTTGAGGCCCCTATGTCTTCTATTCTTACAGCTAAAAAGATGAACTCAAATTCAAACCCTGTTTTTTAATGAAATCATTGGTTGCAGTCCCAGGGAAGTTATGAGATTATTATTAAAAGTTGTGCTCCATGCTAGGCGAAAGATTGAGAACACCTTTCCTTGCAAATAAGGTTATGAACCAGACATATGGGTTATATCTGAGACTCCAAAGGAAATTTTGACCTCCCTGAAGGTAATGGAATTTCGTCCTTTTATAAAATGACATTTATTATAAAATGACATTTATTATAAAATACCATTTTCATGTTAACAATATTTTATTTCCCATCACTGAACTTCTTGAAAAAGTCACTTCACCTTTCTAAACATCCTATTCTTGAGTTATAAAATAAAGATAATAATGAATTACCTCTCTTTGTGAGGTATTTTTAAAATTATGATAAAAATCATTGTAAGTGTGCATTCTCAGGAATACAGATTTCACTTCTGCATGTCAAATATATGGCACCCAATTGACACCACAATGTTCTTCAATAGAAGATTGGTTCTATACTAATGGAAAATGAAGAAATAAATTATATGATTATACTGAAGTTTTATAGTTCTTCATTCATTTGCAGTAGTTAAAGCTTGGCCATTTATCCTGGCAATGAAATAGATATTTAAAAGTTCTATTAAGATGAGAACAAAATCTGGCTAGCACAAATGACTGATCTTAAAGTTACATTCATTTCTATCAAGGAGTGATATTTTTATGGTCCATTCTCCATCGACACTTTGGCAGGTGTCAGAATAATAGCACTGAGCATCAAGGAATTCCCATAGATAAGTTTCTCAGCAGATGTAAATCAGCAGAGCTAGAATGTATTAGAGTCACAAGAAATTATATCACCTCAGAATGTGCTCTCAGGTATCTGCTATCCCCAGTAAAATACCTTGCAAGTCTGCAGTGTGCACTGTTATCACTCCAATACCATTCTGTATTGAGTCTTAAAAGTCATGTGCTAAGCCTGTGAATCGATGCAAAATCCACCAGATTAGAATTGATTAAATTATTGTGATGAGTTTGCAAATTTTCTGTATTTTGTGTCCAGCTTTTTCATAGTCTTACGCTTTCTATAAGGTCTCTTTTGCTTTTAAATAAAAGTACATCAGTTTTATCCAGTTTTAAATAAAACAAAAGAAAAAATGCATTTTCAAGTGTACCTTAGGGACAGAAGGCACAATCTAAAGATATTATAGGCTTCAGCAACAAAATTGTAGGGAAAAAAGAGCCCCTTCTGAATATAAAGCAGCAAAGTTTTAAAGATGCCTTTTTTTTGTGCTTTCAGGACCTGTCTGCTCACACCCAAGTGCTGCACAAGTTCCAGGAGCTGTGAGATTGTCCTGTGAGACTTTTCATCTCCAGACATTGAAAGTGATCTTCACGCACTGTGTCTGTGGGGCTCACAGATGGCATCCCACAACAGCCTCATTCCCCAGGGAAAAAGCCCAAGGGATGAGGGCCATGAGTGCAGAGAAGGGCTCTGGCTCCTGGGCCACAAGCCAGTGCAGATCAGTGGCCCTGAGAGCAGCACCCCAGATCCCATCACAGACCACCGAGGGAAAATGGAAACCTTTGTGAGCACTTGGTAGGAGCCAGCACAGTGTATAACTTTTCCCTGTTACATTTATTTACTGTAATGCCACAGTATTTCCCTCTCTAATTAGCATTGCTTTCCTGTAATTAAACTTTTGGTTTCTATAGAGAGATGCTATAGCTATGAAATTTATAATTGAAAATGTTACCACCAAATTGCAGATTTCAGCTACATCCATGCATTCTTAACGGATCCCATAGATTTGGCAGTGTGTAATAGGAACAGATTTTCGAGGGAAAATGCCACAGAAGGTGAGAGAATAGAAAATTGCTTTGGTGTGGTAGATATATCTGCAAAACAAAGCCCACCACTGCACAAACCACCAGCTAAAAGCTATAAACCATGCATTACAGCTCTTCTGTTGATATTCTGAAAATAATTATGATTGTGAGCTGTCAGAAAGATTCACTGCACCAGTTATGTTCATCACCGATTGACAACCTACCTAGGCAACCCTTTTAAAATCTGAGCCTCCTACAACACTAATGAGCATTAAAGAACAAAATATATAGCTCCCATGAGTCACAGGCACAGCATCATAGCTTACCACTGCTATAAACAGTAAATCTTTACATATGCCTATTGGCAACGATGCTCCACAAATGTCAGCATAGACTCTTGTTTTCTAACTTCATCAGTAAAGCTCCTCTTCATTACATCTACAATGTGCAACCTAAAATCAAGCACACCAGCGGAGAGAAGCGTGTTTGTTTACACAGAGAGGTTTTCTCTTGGGGTGGGAAGAAGTAGGGTGGTATGAAAAGGGTTTTGTATGACTTTCAAGCATGAAGAGACCCCCTGAAGCTTTCTAGGTTTTTCTCTGAGCACTATACTACTGTTTGTTTCCAGAGAAATGGGATTTTTTTTTTTTTTTTTTTAAGCAAAATTGGCCATGGAACTCTGCCACAGTCTCTATCATATTCCATTCTGCAAAGTAGCCATTTGTCACCATGTCATATGCGCCACAGGATCTCATTGAGGTGTCATGCCCTCAAAACACATTCCTGCTTCCAGGAACGAGACACAATAAAACAGGAGTATATGCCACTAAAGAAAGAAATTGTTTTGTTTGTCAGGACTGTTGAGAGCAGTAACTTCACTCGGAGGAGCACTCTCAGATTATTTTAGCACAGTTGTCACATACACAGATAAACCCAGTGAAATATAGCTTTCGGGATCATTATTTGTACAGCATTTCAAAGCAATTTGTCTTGACCTAGTGCTTTCATACATACTTGGAAATCCTGGGTGCATCCACAGGCCACTCAAAAACGGAAGCCTAGATAAATGTAGTAATAAACTGAGAAGTACCATATGAAGAATATAATTTCACTTAAATGAGACAAAAAACAGCACATTGCTAAGTACAGTTTTCGAATAATGTACTAGAAAAATAACAGGAAAAATGTTCAAATGATGAGAAACATTTCAGATTCCTTCACTAAAAAGCTGAATTTCATTATGCAGTCAGATAAGAGAATGTAAGTTGTGCATGCAGAAGCATATTTTATTTCACTGCTCTCACCAGTGCTTTTCAGAATGGTTCCATGGAAATCTGCACTGTCCAAAGGGAGTTGCAGATGGATTGCAGGCAGGAAAAACTTTGAGTGCAAGGTTAAATTTGAAAACCTTCAATTGGTCAGAAAATCTTCTGGCATATAACAGAACACTCATGCACTTTGGACCAATTTGAATCAATAAATATATACCCCCAGTGATCTTTGGGCATGGACTGTCCCACAGGCACTATTCTTACCCTCATGTCAAATTCCTGTATCCTTGATTTTCTGTATACAGCACTGACATAGGGGTCAAATGATGCATGTGATCAATAAGTAAGCATTGTACTGGGGAAGTTTTCCTGCCTTCAGAACCAGATGTTTGGAAAGGCTCTTTGCAGGAAATTCCTTACAAAGCCACAGTTTTGATTGATGGGTAAAGGAGAGAGGTAAAGAAAAATCTCTATCCAACCAAAAAGTCAAAGAGGAGAATTAGGGGCTCAAATTGAAGCATTCCATAGGAAGAAAAAGGCAAAGAAACATCCAGCATGTCCACACAGCTCTGGCCTTCCTAACCATGGACACATGATTTGCCCAAAAGCTTGTGAAATAGTAGGGGTTACAGCACTGGTCTTGACAGCAGTGAGGCAGCAACCTTTGGGACACAACAAGTGGCTTTTTGGCTGACAACCCTTGGTAGCTGACAGGCAAATTCTGTTTGCCCTCCCAACAGCTCATCTGGCAACAAATCACAACCAGTGACACAGACTCTGCTAGCCCTGCTGTTCTTCCAGTAGCAGGGGAGGATGCCCATTATGACTTGTGACCAAACGGAATGGAGCAGAGTGGTACCACAGACCTCCACAGAAAGAGCTGCAATGGACACACCAAAGCTCCATTTCTGTGA
This sequence comes from Promerops cafer, assembly GCA_013398275.1. NCBI lineage: Eukaryota > Metazoa > Chordata > Aves > Passeriformes > Nectariniidae > Promerops > Promerops cafer. Next base: position 655,070 of record VZSE01001290.1, on the reverse strand, counting down.
TACAAATCTGTAGGAATCTGACAAGTCTGGCAAGGTAATCTTCCAGAGAGGAGTTTGCAAGCACTTGAGCAGTTACTGCAGTTACTGAAAACCAGATGACAAATCTGTCTCTTGGTTACTTTGGTGTCTTGGTTTGAAGAGACAGGTGTCTGCTTGAAATGGAAAATGTAAACCCCCGCCCTCAAAATTATTATAATTTTGAAATTAAGGGGCTCTCAGGCAAAGATATGGGAGTAGGAATAGCAGTTCTTCATTAGCGAAAAAATAAAAATAAAATATAAATGCAGTAATACAAAACAACACTGACAGAGTCAGAATCCCACCTAACACCCTGTTGGTCAGGGTGTTGGTAACAGCCCCATTAAATGGTGGCTACAGTCCTCCTGGAGTGGCAGATGTGATTCTGTAGGAGCAGTGATCCTGTAGAAGGGTGCAGTTTTCCTCTGAAAGTCCAGTGGTGGTATAGATAGGCCTGGTCCTCCCCTGAGAAATCCAGTGGGAAAAGGCTGATCTTCTGGGAATACAGTGGGAAAAGGCTGCCTGTGGTGTTCCAAATCTCAGATTATATCCAGGTAGGAATGCTTGGCTCCTCCCCCTAGGCAGAGCATCTCACAATGGGATGATGGAATTTTATCAGCCATGCAGTGAGGCTCAACGGCCCATTAACAGAAGATATTTCCCAGAGGGAGGACCAGTTGTGGAAAGGATAAAGAAAATTGCCCCACCTGGTTTTATCAGGTGGCCCACTTAACAGAAGATAACTGCCCCCCAGTAAACACAGATAACTGCCTCTGACAGATGGCAACAGAATACACACCCCCAGCCACATCTTGCATTTACAACTTAGGACATTTGGTCATACAACTATGTCTGAAAAGCATTCAAGGAGCAACAAAAAGAAATTACATGGAGCCTAGGAAAAGTATTTCCTTTCACAGGCTTAACATTTTCCAAGCTTTAATTTAATTAAATGCCTTCCTGCACTTTATCTGTTAAAAAAGCTCATATTCTCTGAGGTTGACTCCATTAATTCAAGTGGATCAGAAGAAAAGAAAGTCCAAATTCTGCTTCCAGGCAGGTTGAAATGCAGTGCAGCTTGGTATTCATCTTGCTCAAAAAAAATACATGTCATATATCTCTACCCAATAAACACCAGATAACACTTTTCATAAGTTTTTAGACCACAGTAATTATTCAGTCCACCTCCTGCATAACCTGCCTTTTCACAGACACTACTACAGTGATGCTTGTAATAAGCTTTACCTACCATTCACCCTGCTGAAGTCTGTTAATTAAGACTTTCAGACACATGCAATAATCCTACCTTTTCTGCTCCTGGAGGACTATGCATATGCATGAGTGATCTCTGCAGCTGGAATGTTAACACTGCTGAGGGTAATATTCTATATATGGAACAGTAGCCATATGCCCACACAGCACACCTTGCCCCTTTTACATAAATATAATCCAAATCTACATTCTGGGATATGCAGTGCTTCAGAAAAGATAGTTTGGGAAGGGAAGGTTCACTGGGCAACAAATTTTCTTTAAGCCTTGGGGAAAAAGGAAAAATAGGTAGCAATAAGAGTTCTGATGCTTCCCAAAAATAAAACACAGCTATCAGAACTCCCTGGCTATTTGACACCTCATTTTCTCTGCAGTAATAAATACATCTAAGGGAGCTTTTATTTTGATAGTTTTCTCTGAAAAACCCTCCACCCTTCTCAATACAAGATTTTCAGTACCTTTGAAGTTCATTGCAGTTATTAAATCTTCCTTACTGCATAAAACACAAAAAATGTATTTTCTGGCTGAGAAACAGGAGACCTTTTACAAAGCTATCCAAGCATTGTAATATTATAGGATACAGAATTCTTATGCAGTCCATCAGGAAAAGCAGACACCTCAGAAAAGGAGACCAAATTTTGTCTGGACATCTTCTCCAGTGAAATATTCACCTCACAAGCTGAAGATCACTGTCTGATGCTCCGATTGCTCTCAGGATTCTGACTCCTATCTTCCACCTCCCAGCAATGTTCTCTAAGCAGCTGGCTATAACAAAATGCAGGACAATCCCAATATGCCCTGGGTGTGCTTCCACATGGACAAGACAGGTGTTCAGTCAGAAAGAGAAAACCCTAAAATTATTTTTACTGCCCTTCCATTTCATCTCTGAGCACCCAGGCTGGGACCCAGTTCTCCCACTTCCCTAATATTTGAGGTGCTCATGAAATGCTAAACTGGACTTTAATTCTCATTTTTCCTTTCTGTAAGAAAGATACTTCCTGCAATGGCTCAGCCACATTGCAGAATTCAAATAATGCTCTCCAGTAGGAATGAGATGTGTCCCCTTAGTCTTTTCCATACTTAAAGAAGGTCTATTTAGTAAACAAGATATTTAAGATAACTTCTGTACACAGAAGCATAACATTAGTATAGCTCTAGCAAAATATGAACTTTATTGCTATCTTGCAATTTCCATTCTTAATGTGCAGCAACCTCCCTTTCATGGTGGACTTGGCTGGCCTAAGCAGATGCAGTCAAGTTCTTGCTGTTTGCAACACCACCTAACAAGCTGCATTTCCCCACATGGTTTGCCATTTTAAACAACAAAGTCTCCTATCTCAAGGGACTTGGTATTCACAGAACCTTCTCAGTACACTAGCCCAACTAAATCACCACCAACATATCAGAGGACAGTAACTGATATTCCTAAGGCAGGAAGGAATTTTTTTGCCTCATACTTGATGTTCAGTAAGTAATTTATGTCATAAGACATAAGGGAGACAAGGTAACTATGTCACAGCTGTCTTGTGTCTTTATGGCAGCTAAATCACATGAAACCATTTTTATGAAAAAGAAAAATATTCAGATTTATCCTTGTGCTTTTTTGATTTAAAAAAATCAAAGACATCCATGGAGAGTTAATATTAAAAAGAAAACAACAAAGTAAAAGTCCCCTGACTTTGAAACTACTAATTTTTCTGCAGCACATTTGGACAGAATACTCCCAACTAGCTGTAATAACCTTACAGTAAATGATGCATTTCATCCACAGATCCTATTCTTTTAATAAAGAATTTTTTCCTAATACACAGAAGTAATAAAAAATTTCTTTTTAACACACACTTATGTCACAGTAAATGAAAACACCATTTTGCCACAAATTGTCCAAGAGACAGAATAAGCAATGCGGTCAAATTCTAGCTTCTGTTCTACAGAGATTCTGTGAGATTTTTCTCTAAAAGAAAAAGGGGAAAGAAAAACAATGGAAATTAGTTGAACTTCTTAACTAAAATCACTCAGCNAAAAAAAAAAAAAAAAAAAAAAATAGAACCAATAAATCCTTCAGCTGTGCCACAAAAACTTTAATTGATTCTCATAAGTATTGCACAGGTGAAGCAGATAACAAATGGAACCTAAGGCATAAGCCAAGAACTTTCTGTCCTATGAAATAAGTCTTAGTATACCTTCTATCTTCATTGTGATTCTCATACAAGTAGGCATGTGTAAAAGCACCTTCAGGAGCAGCAGAAATGTATTTAAATTAAGGTGACAAAATTTTCACTGTGGTATGTCAGTGAACTCAATATGCTAGAGGTACTATTTGTGGAAATAACCCAGTTTAGCATCTGAAGCCATGCATCTCTGGCAGCTATTGACAGGAGATTCTTGTTAGAATATGCCACTTGTGAAAACAGAACAATTCCCATCCCCAGATGCCTATAAAAGGTTGCCTAATTACTTAAACTACTTTTATTTCCAATTGATACTTTCATGGAACGGCTATGGTACCTAATTGATTGAACATTAGTTTCATTTTATGTTATGTCTGATGAGTTATCGACTGCCCTTTGCTTTCACTTAGGTCTTTACTGGTGAAGCACATAAAAGAGTGAATTCTCCAAACCTGCTGCATCAGTGACTTGTCCTAGCAGGGCTGTTACAGGCTTCCATACAAAAGATTCCTCCCCTTGCAGTCCACTGATGTGTGAGATGCAGTTCAGTGTTGTAAACAGCTCCTCTGGTTGTTTTTTCTTCTTCCTCTCCTGGCTCCAGTCTTTGAAAGAAGAAAGCTCAAAACTCAAAGAATTTACCCTTTCTCCTATTGGGATGTTTAGAGCTAGAGAATTGCCACCATTTTAGCTAGGGTTACTGACCTCAGCAAAGCATACAAATGAAACCTAAGTTCTCCAAGAGCATAAGGTTCTTCCATAAGACTACATGGTAGACTCTAAATCTTCTTGCTGGGAATTTGTGCTTGAGCTCAATGGACAGTTTAAAGGGTTTAAAAACCACCTTTTAATTTCAGTAATTTGTTTTCCTTGCTGTCGTTTTAGTTTTGTCAAATGAAGGGCAGCACACGTTGCAGGGACCACTTAAAGAAGTAAAACTAAGTTGTTTGTATTGGTTAAGCAAGTGAAAGAAGACTCTCTGAAATGGTTCTGTTCTGAGGGTACTTAATCAAGCAGAACAGATGTTTATTATACAATTAGGGAATGCTTTGCCATCAGTATGAACAATTCATGAAATCAAATTGCTCCATAATACTTTCCATTATTTCACAAACACTTGCTGTGAAGAATTGAGGGTATGCAAAAGCCCAGATCCTGTGTTATTCTCCAGCCCCAGGCTTTATTTAATTACCCAGCAGGGGAAACAATGCTGCCTGTTAGCATAAAGCCAGAAGAGCTAGAGCCTGCTTCAGCAGCCAGCCTGGAACTGAGGGCTTGGAAAGGAGGGCTGTGTGTGAGGCGAGGCACAACTCCACTGAACTGTGCCCATCCTGCTCCAAAACATGGCAGGAAGGTAAGAGGCCACCAGAGGAAGGGAATTACTCACTCCCAGCTTCAGCAGCTTGTCCAGAAGATTAGCTCAGTTATTGGTACCTTCTGGCCCAAACCAGCCAGCACTCTCCTGGACAGAGCTCAGGCACAGTTTGGGTGTGAGCATGGAGAAGTGGCTTGTCCCCCAGAGGGAGGCCCCTCTGTTTTGAAGACCAAAGGATTTACCTTTTTCGGACAGAGCAGTTGTTGTGCTACGCAGCCTGGGGGATGAGGAATCATTTCTGACTCATCTCACAGCCTAGCAAATACCAAGGCCAGTGGTTCCCTGTTTGGGGAGCACCCTAATTTAGGTGCACCACTGTCACTGTAGCAGATCAGGGGGTGCTTCCTCAGGAGCTCAGCACCCCGTGACACTGTGGATGGCAGTCAGGACACCACTCAGGAAGGAGACGAGAGGAAATTCTCACACAACTGCTCAGGAAAAGAGACAGGGAACACAGTAGCCAAAATGATGATTGGCTAGTCCTGAAGCAGAGGAATACTCACTGGTAATCAGCTCCAGGACAACCATCTGCTGCCCTTGCAAGGCTGTCTTCTGGAACAACTGAGCTAAGAATGGCCAGACCCCAAAGAAGGAAGCTGCATCATTGAATGAGCTCACTTCACCAGAGCTGTTATGATCAAGACCAGGGTTCAGAGACTTCCTTGACTGGATTCTTACTTGAGGGAAGGTCTCCCCTGCAGAGTGAGTGGTGGGCCTCCAGCACTCACTGCTTCAACATAGGTACCCCAGCTCCCTTACTGCATCTCCCATAGTCTGTATCTGTGCACATGGAAACCATTCCAAACTCCAGGCACATCCACTGACATTCCCAAGTTAGTTCTGATAACAATTGCTGCAAAAGTGCTCCATACCTATGCAGACAGAACTATCTGATAGATAAAATGCAAATGGATGATGCTTATAAACACAAAGTTTCACTCCTGAGAGTCACGAGACTGATCTACCCTTTCATATGCACTGCAGATGGTTTCTTATGGTCTGCTGTTAAAAAAGGCAGCTCAGACTTAAACCCTTCTACTATTTTTATCTCACATGCAGAAATCTCTTCAACAGCACTACCAGAAACAAACTTTTACAAATTAATGATTTGCCACATGCAGATATAATGACTTTTTTTCAGGTCTACACTCAAGGTCTGATTTCTAGAGCTTCCCAGTACCATCAGTTCCCATGCAAGCTGCCATTGTTACTGTTTTCTCAACCTGCTCACCCATTTCTAGGTCCCAGCCTAGAAAAAGGAACACAGTACATTATTTCCTGTCACCCATTTCTAACGATAGTCATTTATTCTGTTGCTGGAGTCTCTGAACTTTACTGAGGTACAGGTATATCTTAGCCTTTACATAAATATTTCTGTGTCTAAAGTTTTAAATACTTATTTCAACACAGAAGACTTTGAGTAACAGAGGCTGCAATATGAAAAGTTAAGCCAGAGAGAAGACAGTTGATCTCTAGTAGATCTCTAGCTTGTAGCTACACCAACTGTAATTTGGAGCTGGAATAGCTTTGTAAATAACAAAGTCCACACTGTTTATGTAAGTGATTCATGCTGTATTCTTGCTGAACCTCCTAGACATGACACAATAATGTGACTGGTCTGTTTCTCTTCTTCCCTAGGTTCATGTTCAGAGTTTGCTAACACAGGATGACTGTCACAATACAAGCACTGCAATAGTGGAGTGAAAAACACAACTAAGTAGCTATGCAAATATTGTTCTAAATTTCAAAAGGCTTACTCCAGCAACTAATCTCTTAGTATTGTTTAGCATTTACAATATGTACTATTCAACTAAGAGTTGACAGCGTGTTGGATTCTGCTAAAAACTCCTACTATAAGGCCAAACCTTATGACTATAAATTGTCACAATCAATGATAGATCAACATCTGAACTGAAAGGAAGTTAACATTCATTTTCAATTCATTGTATGGTTACTTTTCTCCTGCAACCTCATACTGCTTTCCTTTAATGTGAATTGCAGTTGAAAGGCTGGATCTTCACAAAAGAACCCTGCTCTGGGGAAGGAACAAACAATAAAGGATAAGCAACCTAATATAACTCTATCTTTGGCATATTGAGACTTCTAGTCTTTGAAAATATTTATTCCTCTGCTTGGCACTTGAATGAATCTCTGATATCTTCTTACATTCCAATGAAATTAATTTTTTTCTATTCAGACCTTTGTGTAATGCACAGTAGTACACACCCTGCTTGGATGTTACTTATTTCTTTAACTTTATATTTTATTTATACTCAATCTGGTCCATTTTATTTTTTCTATAATCTAAATAGAGAAAGACACCTCTGCCTATCACAGTATGGGCTGTCCATAAAGTAAGGGAAGGAAAAAAATATTTTACTGCAGGTCAAAGAAAAAATATCAGGAACTGAGAAGGGAATTATCATGTCTGTTAATTTTTAAGGTGATCCAAGGAGCATATATGCTGGGAAATTGGCCCTGTGGAAATGGAACTGATATTAAATCACTTGGAGAACTGCACCACAGCTCCTTCTGCAACTGTGCAGTCTGGTCAAGAAGAAATGTTAATAAACAAAGGGTTCCTTCTCTCTCTTGCAGGTTCTGGGCTCTGTAACCAAACTTCCTATGAGACTTTAGATGTGTCCTTTTTTCCTCAACTTTCTTGGAGGAACTCTACAGAGAAAAGTGGTAAAAATAACAAAATAAACCCTCTGTGACAGGAACCATAAACGCCTTCCTACCTCCTTTGCCCTTCATTCAGCACACCTCTCACCAAGGAAAGCTCCCTCTGGTCTGTGCTCAGCCCGGGTACTGAAGATTGTCCCTACCTTTTAGTCATCTCACCATATAAAATTCCTTTGAACACAGCTCAGTCTTGACTGCACTTAGTGTTTAAATGCCAGATGGTGAGGCACAGTATCTGGCCTTATAAATAAATTATTTCTGTTGGATCTCTGAGATTATTGTTCGAGTCCCTTTCTGCAATTGCTCTCTTTTGAAACAGATGCAGAAGTAGTTAATAAGGTAACAAACACATAATATTTAATATAAAACTATTTTAGTATAGAAAGTTAAATATCTTTCAACACCTACTTGGAACAAGAAAAATATTTACAAACCAAAACATTTTGAAATCATTTTCCCTGCCCCAATCCTACTACTGTAATTAAAATTTTCAGTTTGCACTAGTTCATGACAAATGTGAATCAACTAAAAGACAGATTTAAGGAAAGACAGTAGCAGATTCTTCATAAATAACATCAGATCTTCTAAGTCTATAAAATCACTGTAAATAGTTTTACTGACAGTGGAAATAACTTGGCATGGCCCATGCAAGGAAGGAATTACTTTAAGAAAATATTGCTCAACAGTGACCGTTTCTACTTCATTAGTTACTGCACAATGAGCTGTGAAAAAGAGAGGGTTTCTCCCCAGAAGAGAGACAGACTTGTAATTCCTACCACTTAAATACTGACAAAATTCTGTCACTCCTTCCCAAATATTTGTCAAATTTGATGGCAGTTACACTTCTGGGAGATTAATGTGTAAACCATTTATATGCAGTATTTGCAAGGGTTGAGACCAGCCAGTGTGTTAATAATGTTGTTTTGTTTTGTTTTTTTTTTTTTTTAGTAACACCATCTTTACTCACAACACCTTTTTCCATGAATGACCTTCACCCCAAATGTTCATGAAATGAAAGTTGGGACATGCCAGCTTCTGCAACAATAGGTTTTGGTGAAGCCAGAAGTCTGCAGCTACAGAGCAAAGAATAAGAGGAATCTACATGGCACTGAATGCTCAGATTTCCCAATAAATGTTTTAAAGCAGCTCTAAAATTGTGGACAAAAACAACCTGATCTTGGATTATATGGAGTCTTTGCCATTTCCTAAGGTAAAATAAGCATATAATTTTGCAGACTCATTTAAAAGCTCCACCCTTCTTTGGATTTATTGCATTTGAGGTCGAGAACTTACCACCATTTTTTGTTGCCATGTGGTCTATAAGATCTCCAGAAGACTGTCACCTCCAATGTGAGTGAGGACATATACCAAAACCAGAGAAGAGCCAGTAGAAGTTTTTACAAAACAGACAAAATGTCACCTGAACCTCTGGTGCCATGTTCAAAGAACTGGTTAAATCTTCCTGCTTTAAGCTTTTAATTCAAAGCCTTAAGCTTTTAATCATCTTACTGGTAAAGGTGCAATAGTAAACTGCATTTTAGAAAAAAACAAAGCAACTTCCTGGACAGAGGAATGTAAAAGTGAGGGGAAAAAACTCCATAAACAATTATGACCAACTCCCAAAATCACACCTTATTTACTTCTGAAGGAAAAACATAGTGAGGTTTTGGTTTCATTGGAGTAGATACTACAGTGAATACAAAAGCTCAGCAGTAGTTGCACAAAGTTTTTATATTCTGTGTGCATTGTGTATGGGTTTTAAAATATTATTTCATATTTAATTTATGATCTGCTGCAGAGACTCTACTGAGTGAGTGCATATGTTTAACACAAATAAAAGAAGTAGTTTTAATGAAAAAGAATGCTATTTCCCCTTCCGTTGAAAAGGTGATATCCAGTGGATGGCTGGCTACTTATAATAAGTTAACATTTGCTTTCTTGCTGTAAACCCCATCCACAGGGGGGGAAACCAAGTATACCATTTTATATTTTTTTCTTTTTTCTTTTATTTGTTTTATGATTCAAAACTTACCCTAATGGGAATCTGAAGATGTATTTTAAGCAGATTTCATTTTGTTTCACTGTACCCCTAGCATCACTGGCAACAAATAAATACCACAAACTGAAGAAAGAGAATTAGAATTAAAGACTTATGCATAGGTCACCTTTTCCAGCATACATTAGATTTGATTGTCATTATGTTTATTTCATAGAGCTACTCCTGCAGTGGGTGGCTGTTGTACTGATTTGCAGCAAAGTCATTAACCTGGGGAGGTACTATTTGAAGCCATTTATACTTCGACAGAGGAGTACTACAGGACTTTTGAGTTAATAACAAGTTTTATCCAGCCAGTGCTGGATTACTGAGGTCCTACCAGGCATCAACCTCTGCCAGTATTTATAAATCAGACTCTGTATCTGGAGAAACTGAAGCTAAGGAGCTGCAAAGTGGCCCCGAAAACACTGCCTTTTGCATACAAATTGGTGACTTCTACTGTCCAGAGTGTGAAAAGAACAGAGTGGTATCTGTTAGTAACATGCCAGGCTGCAGCAGGTAAGTCCCCTTAAGATGTGGTTGCATCTGGGGCATATTGAAGGACCCATAGAAGAGTGCAGCCCAAGACCCAGAGCAAGAGAAAAACTTGTGATTTTATTGAAAAAGGCATGAAGATAGATCATATCCAACAGGGATTCACCTGTGCCGAGGTTTTAGCATAAACATGATAAAAAGTTTGAGACACCATAACATTAACATAACAATAACTTTTCTACCTGTGGGGCTGGTCAAATGATTTTTCCAAGGTTTCACAGGAAAGATGTGTCTAAGGTAAGAATGGAGTCCAAGTTCCTTGACCATCCTAACTACAAATCCTTTCCTTGCTTAAGTGGCAATTGAATTACTCAGAGAGCAGCACTTGACTTCACGGACAAGTTGTTCTGAAGCCAAAGTGGGTAAAGATATTAGACTCCAACTCTTAAATATCCTCTGTAGTACCTTACTCCTCAGTCTCCCTCATCTTTCAAGATACCATCACAGTGGTATTATTACAGTGTTTCACATAATTCCTTTTTCATATGCATTATCCCTCAGGGAAACCATATTTTTCCAGCCCACTGATAAAAGACAAAAGTCTTTAACAAAGCTCCATTTTTAGAAACGTAAATGATAACGAAAAAATTAAGTAAGGAGAGGAGTGACCAGAGAGATTCTCTAAGGGTTATACACACATTATTCTATTTCTTCTAGCTTTAATGCTTTGCTAGGAGAGAAAATGTATGTGACATCCACCGTGTATTTACTCATCTGTAGTGTCACCATTATTTTGACAGCAACACAGTATCACTATCACCTCTGAGCTACAGGATAGCACAATGCTAAACAGCTTGAGGACTTTAGAAGAAACAATAAAGTCAGTGTGTAAGCTCTGTTGAGAAAATAGAAAAAAGGATGACTTACTGATTCTGAAATTTCTTGGCTTGGCATGGCACAAAACTGCCATTAAATCCCTCCACACTCCCCATAAATACCCAAACAAAACAAAAATTCCTGAGCTTCATCTATTTGTGACTCCAGCAAAATACTCCTTTTTATGATCTGAAATTCCAGCCAGCCTTAAATTACACAATATATACCACCAAAGCTAGCAGTAATCAGGAAAGGATGAGTTTTAAATTGAACGCAAACACCATTTGCACTAAGGCCAAAACATAAAATTTAAAAAAACCAAAACAAACAAAACCAAAAAAAAAAACCCATTGCAATGTGAATTTAGCTACCACAATGCAACCTGGAAACAGAAAGAAAATGCAGGAGAACCACGTGGACAGAAACACTCAGCAAGGTTGGAAAACAGAAAGGCAGTGTTTCCTGAGGACTTGGAGAGTGCTGAATGGACTTTCCTGCCATTCTCATAAATACCTTGTTCCCAGGCTGAGGAGAAACCTTAAGAAGAATATCTGCTGCCAGGACTCAGTGGGTAGGGGGAAAATGTGTTTGCAAACCTATTTATTTCTGTTTCATTTCACCTTTCGTTCTCTCTTTGGAAAGTCCAGCCTTCACAGATTTATTTCTTCTAAATGCCAGGTTTTTTTGCTTATATACAGATAGTTTGTGGTCAAATCACACTTTTTGGCATTCAAGAGCCTATTTTTAAATTTTTGAATGCATTAATCTCACTGATCATATGCCTTCAGATGGATTTCTTTCAAAGATATTTAATACAAAACAGGACCTACACTCAAGAGAAGAATAAAAGATTTCTAGTGGGTACAACAGCATACTTCAGAATCACCTCAATGGTGAACTACTGCAAAATGCCACTGCGTGTGTCCAAACTTCAGAATAAATACAACTCACAGCCCTGGTGCCCCATTTTGCTTGGACTAAGCAACATGGTGACAAACCTGACAAATCCAGCTGCGTTTCCATCAGAAACTTGGACTTGGGGGAGGATTAAGATGTAACAGAATAATGTGACTAAGATATGCAGTAGATCCTGGAAGTCTTGGTTTAGCTCCATCTAATCAATGCTGTTAAAGGCAGCAGTGATCATTTCAAAAAGCAAAAACTGTGATGTCTGTGGAGACGTGGGGTGTACAAAATGTTTTCCTAGTGCTCTTAGCAAAGCACCCAAAACCTCTGTAGATCTGTAAGAAAGCAAACATTTCAAGCCATCTTGGTGAAGACTTTTATTTTATTTAAGGAAACAAGCCCTGTGCTCTTTGGTTCCTCAGGAATTTATCAGCATCCATTACTGTGTATCTCAAGTGGATAACCTATACCCAATGGACTACACAGGCATAAATTCAACAAAAAAACCCACCAGTCTAGTGCTTAGAAAATGGAATGCTTTCCACAAACATATTTTTCAGGTGTAAATAAAGACATTTGAAAATATAAACAGCTGTACGTGAACAAATATGCCCACAAAAAGAGACAGCTGGATAAATTGTAAGAAACATGTTACCATTAATGAGTAACATAGGGATTGGGCCCAAGGGAACAAGGGTGTAAGAAATTGATTATGATTCTGATTCACCAGTACTTCGTTCCATGGTAGAATTCGTCCTTTCTATCAATTAAGTACTTTTATGGAGATTTTGTTAAGAAAAATAATATGTCTTATGGAAGTTTTTTTTCATATTTTTTTAATTCTCAAATATCTCAACATTGCAAATTCTAAAAGTTGAAGCCTAAGCAATATTCTGATCTATTATTATTATTATAAGTCTTTAAAATGTTAATAATGAAAAAACAAAATTGAACTTTACAAAAATAAAAGCAACCTACACTTATATGGAAATTAATATTTTCTTATATAAAACACTGAAACAGAGAAATTGAAAATAACCAGTTTTCAGTCCCACTGCTTTGCTAAAAACTGACATTCATTGAAACAATTTTCCAAAACCTTCATCTCCTCCTGGAGGTTCTAATTTGATTTTTTTTTTTTNTATTTTGTTTTTTTTTTTTTTTTTTTTTTTATGATTGTTACTATCACACATCTGTGTGGGTAGTTGTAGGAAGCTGCTTAACTTGACACCATAAAAGTATGGGGAGACTTAAGTTATTCAGGGAGAACAATTAGCTGGATGTGCATTATGAAATATATAGTTTTTCTCTGCCACCACTGGTCTGATTTCAGTGTGGATGGTACTACAGAGAGGCACCTGGGGTAAGAAAAGGTTCTGGCAACAGGGAAGTTCAAACAGTCCTTGCCTATTCCCTCAGATATTCCATTGCAGATTAAAAAAAAATCCCAACCAAACAAGTATTTCTCAAGCTGTTTGCTGCTTTTGTAAGGTTACGTGCTACTACCAATGGCCTTCACCCAACTGGTTGCAAGTGAGTATCCTAAACTGGAGCACATTTCTCATGGCTAAATAACTTCCCCTTGCACATCCAGAATGATTTCCTGCAGCTCTGTGGATCTTTTTGTAGACAGACAGACATTTCTTAGCTATTACAGCCTCAAAAAACTCAGCATCCTTGTGAATCACAACGATTTCCAGAAGAAATTAACCACTCCAAGTTAGTCTGGACAACTTCAAATCCCTTCTTTCAATGGCAGTATGAGTGGAAGAAATTTGAGGGGAAAAGTGCCCACAGAAAAGTATTCCCATGGTTATATGCCAAAAAAGTGATACATAAACAGGAATGCAAGGTGGTTAAGTCTCTGGAGATGTTAGAAATACAAACCAAAATAGAACATAAATTAGAGAAGCTACAAAGCTTAAGAATATACAGAATTTTCACACTTCTGTAAGACAGCAATAATCACCACTCCGTGTCAAAGAAATAATGAGAGAGAACATAAGCTGTAGGATTGCAAAACGTAAAAGAAAAACACCCTAAAATCACCTGTTTGTGCTTTACTTCTTAATCATATTAAAACTCTGTGTCCCCTTTTCCATATTTTTTATATTTTATTGGCAGAAGTGGTGTTTACCTTCTTCCCTTCCACCCCAGTCTGGAGAGTTTTTAAGTGAGAGAAGGACATTGAATTAACATGTCTACTCCACAAAACTGAAGTACAAGAACTATCACACTTTCTCAATTGCCTTAAATTGTGACATGGAATCACTGATTCTACCAAGCCTCTTGATTTTTAATCCTATTACCATCAATGTAATTATAACCATGAACCCTCAAGTTGCCAAGCTCTTTTAATTCTCCTTTTATGCTTTAGAAGTTCTGGGAGCTATCAAGAATTAAAATCAAAGACTTTATAGTGAATAATTATCAGACAAACTATATTTTTGGTTTTAATTTTCTGAGGAACTTCTAAAACCCTCTTGAAGATTTTACTTCCCTTTCAAATCCTATTCCAAAAGCAACTCAACTTAAATCCAGTAGACAATCTGTACCGAACGATCCTTTAAATACCAAACAAAACTTTTAATATTGTATGACTAAAACAGATTTCAATTTTCCTAATGTCAGAGTTCTTCTGTGGGAAAAGATTTAGATACAGCTATTTGGTATCTGCCTCAGATATTCAGAAAATTCTCTGTAGTAAGCAATATAGGTTGCTAATAGATAGGGTAATCAAGGCAGGCATCTAAAAGAAATCATACAGGTCAGTTCCCTGTGCTTGACAAAGGTGTCTCTGCCTAATAGGACAGATGGAAGATGAAGAACCACTTAAGTGAAGGGCTAGGAAAGGTTGCCAAGGCCAGATTGAAAATGTACCTTTTCAAACTCCGTGTGCTCTGTGTGGCAGCAGGTGAAATATGCCTGGACATATTTCTTTTCCTATAAAATTTTAGATTAACGTGTAGCGTTCCCTGAAGTGGGAGAATATAATAAAAACCAATCATATGAACAAGTAAGACAAAGGCTTTTGAAACACAATGGATACACTTTAAATAATAAATATTCAATACTACACTTGAGCAGATTAAATAATTCTTGACAGGTCTTCACCAGATACAAAGAATGATAAAATATATGTAAAAAATACAAGACAGTTTACATGGTTCTGAGTCTATGTAAAGAATGTTTAGGAAAATTCTTGTAGACCCACACTTACGAAGAAAAAAGAAAAATACAAAATTATAATCTAGAAATTACTGAATTTTTTTTTTACTTAGTAAGGGGCACGCTCTCTGCCACTCTAACCAACAAACTAGAATTTTATTAAAGTGACCAAAGCCTGGCTTACTGACAGAACTGCAGCATTGTAGCTGCTACTGTGTGACCACAGCCACTCCACAGGAGTCATCGGTGAGCTTCCTGGACATGATAAATGCTGTAAAGTAAAACCCTTTCTCTTTGACCTGAAATTATGGTGCTTTGCAAATAGAAGAAAACATCAGGTTTGGTTTGAGCATCAAGAGTGAAATACTGTGTCTATTAACATTGACTTTGATATTGTATGTCAGTCAGACTGTGGTGTGTGAATTTATAGGATATAAAGAAACAGTTTCTGTGATTGATATTCCTAACACTTCCTGTTACGCTGCCTTCCAATGCTGATGTGGTTTATACTGCCTTACAAGACTGTATCTGCTTAGCACTAGGTTTTCTCTTCAAATTTTCTGTGATACAACATAAAAAGACCACAAACAATAAAACATTTTTTCTACTACTCGCCTAAACAGCAATGAGTTAACTAACAATTACTAAAATCAGTCTTATTCCTCTCTTAAAAGATCTCAAGAATAATAAGGAGATAAGGTGTCAGTTACTGAAATGATCATTTCTGGAGTCCAGAAATATTTAAACAATTCAAAGCCAGAGAGATTCTTTCCTGGGATAATAGTACAGCATGTAATCAATCAGCCTGATGGTTACTGGAAGTGTTTGGCCTGTGAGTGCTGCACAGCCCCAGAGGTCAGGGATAAGGGTTTTGGCCACTTCTGCCTGCTGAAGAAATTTTAGAGCAAGCCTCAGTGCAGAGCTGGGTATAACCTTCTTAATCATATGAACATTTACTTTTGCTTCTATATTTACATTAAATTATATTGGATACTCTCTACATGTGTAGGGAATTTTACTTAGATAGTTGGCATATATTGTAAAGATAACAAGAATATATATACA
Organism: Promerops cafer; assembly: GCA_013398275.1. Lineage (NCBI taxonomy): Eukaryota > Metazoa > Chordata > Aves > Passeriformes > Nectariniidae > Promerops > Promerops cafer. Next base: position 639,010 of record VZSE01001290.1, on the reverse strand, counting down.
TTTTTACTACCTTCTAGGACATAATGACTACCTTTTAACTTTTTACAGTCTTTCCTCTGTTCTAACTCTGGAATTATTCCCATCCACAGCAGTTTAAAGAGATGATGCAAAAAGGTCTTTGAAGTGTAAGCATGATATATTTTATGCCCTCATAATATTACATTCTTATGTTTCTCTTATATTCTCTTTATATATTTATTTATAGAAAAATATGTTAAATGTGTGCTTCAAGTATAACGAAAACATGATTATGCATGAGATGAAAATTAATTTACTTTAGATCACAAGGCTACATTTCCTCCTTTCTGCAACATGAGCAGTTGATGGACTGACAACAAACAAAATACAAACTTCGGGCTCTGAGATAGTTAGCAGCTAGTGGAATATAAAAAAGAACAGCTTGTTAAACTATCCTTCAACTCTAAGTGGGAATGTTTGCCTTCAGCTAGGGCTGCAAATGACTTATACTTTGATCTCAACTGAGTTGCACCAGGTTTACTGATCAGTAGTTATGCCAGTGAAGTTCTAGGAAGCTGCCTCTTCACAGACTTCCATCTCTTAGCTACTGCCTCCAAGCCACAGTGTGGTTATTGGTCTTGGGAGAGGCCCCTGAGAGCCTCAGCCTGGTGTTAGGGAGATTAATTTCAGCAAAGCACAGTAAAGATTAACTTCACACTGGAATGGAGCAGGAACTCTCACCCACTCACTGACAGAGTCTCAGTTGCTGGACTCACACAATCAAATATTTATGACATCAAGAAACATTTGACTGAAGTGTGTTTTGGAAAAGAATTATCTTGGGTTTCATGGGCAAGCATGCAGCTGACCTCAGACACCACAGCTCAGACAATGAGTGCCCATGATGGATGCACAGAGCACACTGTGTTTCTGTGGTTGACATCGTTCAGTAGCAGCCCTCTGCTCAGTACAACATTACTAAGTGTATTCTTTAGCTTGAATGTGTGTAACAAAGCTCAAAGAATTAGCTGAGTGAGGAGAAAATGTGTGCAAACATGCAACCAGATAATTGAAACACAGAGTTCTCTATTCTGGCTCAAGGAAGTGTTGAAGGCACAAGGAACAGCAACAGCTACTTTCCCTAGCTCTAATTCTTCATAGAGTGAGTAAAATGTCTTCCTTGACAGTTTATTTTTTGTGTCAGCACAACCATTTCCCCTGGTCAATTCAGAATACAGAAGAGAGAATTTTTTTGGGACCAGGAGTTGCATCAATCAAGTGAGAGTTTGTCAGCTGACCTGTTTGTAAGCAAGACTGAGCCCTGTAAAAGGAAACTTTTTAGCATTCCCACCATTTTCTCTGGTTGGGTCAGTTCCAGCTCTGTGCCACCAGCCTTGCACTTTGTCCACAAGGCTGGCAATGATTGTGAATTGGGAGGAGGAGAAAGACAAACAAACAAAACATTTCTTTCCCCTCTCCAGCCCTCAATCTCCTCCACATGAACACTGTCAGTCACTGCAAATTAATTAATTATCTCTTTCTGAGATGCCACCTTGTTTTATTCAAATTAAGTTACCTGGTCCACAGGTATTTTAATGGCAGTTGCTGGAGCCCTGTTAGGTCTGGTATTTCAGTACCTGCCTATCTCTAGCTAATAATGCTTTCTGGCAAGTTTAAATTTCATTAGAGATATCACTGAAGTACATGCTGAATGAACACTACCAAAAAGTAGAACAAGAGTGCAAGAAGTCATTAAATTATTACTCCCAAAGTCTCACGATGATTATTGTTAATAGGGCAATCAAATCCTGCTGTATTGTTCCCTAACTACATGCCTGCTTAGTGGGTAGCATACATTTTCATTAAATAAAGAGTTATGGTTAGAAGAAGAATGTAATCAACATTAATGACCTGAAGAGTAATTGAAAATCCAGTCTCAGTCACCACCCCACCCAGCTATTAAAAAGGACAATCGTTAAAAAAATTCTAAACTAATTCCATTTTGTCTCTCTGCATGTTTGCAGACTATCATTCACATTCTCCCCACACTGTTATCTCTCTTTTTCTGGTCAAATTAATTTACTGTAATTAGAACAAAATACATTGTATGTGAAAATAAAATTTTGGCATTGGCTACGTCTGATAACAAGTACTGCAAGGAAAAGCATTATACATTCACCATGCATTCATTATGCATTACATTTGTACAAAGTAAATCACTTTGGGTGAAACCGACTTAGCCTCAGTGTACAATAATTACATTCCCTCCCACCACACCAGTGTTTAAAGTGTTTAAATCCCTTAAAAGAGGCCAAAAATGGGCTGTAGCTTATGTTTAAACAAAAAAATCTGAACCGAACAACAACTTTTTTCTTCCTTAAGCTCCCAGTACACAACATTCCTTTCTGGGATTGCATAAATTTGTCTTTGTTTCTCTTTGGGTTTTTTGTTTTTTTTTTTTTCTTCCTTACCTCAGAAGAACTCAGAATAAATAAATTGGCTTTGTACAGTCCTAAAAAAAAACCCAAAAAAAACCCACCCCAAAACACAAGACAGACCAAAACAAAAGTCAAACACAATAGGGAGGTCATTTTAATTTCACCATGAGAGAAATGAAGAGAACCATTCAGTTTAGACTGTCAGCAATCCAAAAAAATCAACAATTCCAAAAAACTACAAGACTGGGGATTGACACAGCAAGAATTTAAAGCACCTGAGCATTTCTCCAGGTAATGACATCTGAGAAATAATGGCAATCCACTAATCAACTACGGCTGCTGCAGGTTTTTTTTTCCACAGTATAGGAAAACATTGTTTTTCAAGCAAGGGCTTCACAGTTGCCTTCCTCCCCTGACTCTTATCTGTAAGCAGGCAGATGTTCCTGAATTAATATATGTGAGTCATTGGCTATTTATCCTTTGGTACGAAATTAAATACATTTTGTAGCATTAAGCAAAATTATTAAGTGGAATGTATAATGCAGTTTAATGATTTCTGTGAAATTGGAGGAGAAAAATAATTATTTCTGTAACCATGCATTTTTCACATTCAGTTTGTTTGTTTTAATACAGATGACATTATAATCTACTCTTTAAATCCATTTTCTTTCACTTAAATCTAGCAGCACTTCAAGAAAGTATTGAAGATAAGAATGAAACAGTACATAATATAAGCAGACCTCACTGGATTTAAGAAATAAACACACTGATGTAGCAAATAATCTTAATTTTGACCCAGAACTACTACCTCACACAAAGGAGGTACTCTCTTTCCAATTAAAGCAATGTCTTTCTTCTTTTTTTTTTTTAGCCTTTAAGGATTAAGAATTTAAGTGAAACAGTAGTTGAGGATAAATAGAAGAAAGGAGATTAGGAAAGTACCACCATTTGCCCTACTTTTGGAAGAATGCGCTGCTTTTTTTTTTTTTTAACCTTTAACCTATCTTCCTTATGCGATAATTTTCTCTGTATAATAATTCAGGTAATCATTTAGAGCTGCACAAAATAGGCAGAGAAATTCCTATAATAGGATGGTTAGGCAGCAGCACTTAACACATGGTTTTGGGAGGCTGAAATGATAATGCAAAAGGTAGGGCTGCAGAATCAAAAATACTCTTTTCCATTTCCAAAAGTTTATACCAGAAAATAAAATAAGTGAAATTATATATATTTAGTATTGGTTACATAAGTGCTTCACAGAACTGTTAACAAAACCAGTAAAAATTCAATAAAAATATGCCAATTTGAAATGGTAATAGTGCATTGGAAATGTGAATGTTGCTTTTACTAATGCCATACCTATGTCAAATTGGTATTTTATTCCACTGATATTTTACAAGAGCAAATTACTATCAAAACCAATGAAAGATACTGATGGAACAACTCAGCCTACATCCAAGATTATTTTAAAATCTGTGTTTATTCTTTTCATCTGACTTTTTTAACATTAACTTTTTCACAGCCTATTTTATAGATATAGATGCTACACGCTACATAAAGTAGCATCCTCTTGCTGTGTGACAAGAATCCCAACACTGCAAAATATTCCCATGCCATTCAGAAATCTGACATCACACCCAGCCCTTAATCAGCCCTTCCCAATAACCCTTTTTTTTTCTTTTTTTTTTGCTGCTCTTCTTTGTGGATCATGGGACTAAATATTTGCTCAATTTTACAATCCAGATTAATTCCAAACATTAAATTCATTCTTTGGATTGCTGTACAGGGATATGGTCTCCACAGCAAAAGAACACATGCAGACTGGCTGCTGTAAACCCTAAAGGGAAATGTAGTAGAATAAGTGAAGAATATATTAATATCTCTTCTTTGTGACATATTTGAATTATGTCAATGGATTTTACTTTCCAGCATCCTTGGCATCACAAGGAACTGTTTAGTGTGTGTGAGTATCTAGAGGAGAGCAACACAGGTTGCATCAAAGCAAGGGGAGATGTGGATTTATAGCATCTCAGCTAGTGCACAGAAACCATCTACGTGCACACTCATATGCAAATAACAGCACCATGGTGTAACCCTCCCACTGAGTGAGATGGGAGAGAGAACTATCAGGGTAAAAATGCAAAAAAAAGAAGTGGGTTGAGATACAATTGGTGGTTGTGGTGGCACCACAACTNAAAAACAACAACACAGAAAATAAACCATCGAATATAACAAACCTAACAAACCCAAGGAAAACAAGTGATAAAAATCCCGAATAAATTGCTGGCTACAATTGGTGGTTGTGGTGACACCCAGCCAATCTTTGGCAGCCCTGGCCAATGTGGTCTGGAGTATCCCAGGGGTCAGTGGGGGTCAGCTGTCCCAGTTGTGTCCCATCCAAACTTCTGGTGAACCCCACTGTCCACTCACTGGTGGGACAGTGTGGGAGGCAGGAGAAGACTTGGCACTGTGCGAGCACAACTGAAGTGAGAGCTCAGCAAGAATTAAAATATTCCTGTGTTATCAACACTGCTTTCAGCACACATCCAAAACACAGCCCTGTACTAGCTACTGTGAAGAAAAACAACTCCATCCCAGTCAAAACCAGTACAAACAACAAAGCTGTAAAGGATGAATCTGAAAAAGAGAGGGCAGTCAAACAACTACCATCTCTTGGTTAATGCAGTGTAAACTTTCACACTCGCATACACCACAATAACATGGATATGCAATTGTAGCCTTGAAATATCTCCCTGTCCATCATAGACATGACAGAAAGGTCCTCCTGAAAGGGACATACCAAGCCTTGAGAAAACTAGCACATTTTCCCTAGAAGTCATTGAAGCCCAATAAACATTGAATCCAACAAAGATGCTTTAATAGCAAGCTTTGAAGTGTGAGTGCACTTTATAGGCCTGTTTTATTTGATTATACACTTGCTTTTATGGTTCAGATCAAGCACATCCAGCAGGTTTAATATTTGCCATGCTGTCTCTGGGGAGTCTATCACATATGCACGTAACAACAGTTTTCAGTCTTCAATAATTACCGGCAGAAGTAGCAATTGCCAGAGATAGTTCAAATGTATAATTCAAAACTTGGGATTTTTTCACTCCCCCCCCCCCAAAATAAAGAAATTATTTCTGAACACTTACTACTTTTCAAGAGTACATAGAGGAAATATGACATCAATTTATATGCATTTACATAACTATGTCCTGCTTATTTTTCTCTAAAACAATCCTTAATTCTCACACATTTGATTTTCCTCACTCCAACTTCTGAGCGGTAAGCTGTGCCACAAGATGGATCCTAGCACCTCACTCATATTAAAAATGTTCTCTTTTACTAAGCTTCCATTCAAATTGCAGAATTTAAAAGCATTACTTCCATTATTAAATGTATCATATTTTGAAAATGAAAAGTGGCACATCATTTCCCCTTGTGCTTGTCAGGGAATGATAAAAGTTGAAGGGATACTAGCAGGAACCTAATGAAAGTTTAAATTAACACTAGTCTGTGGTTGTTATTAATACAATTTGACTCAGTGTACCAAAGACTCTTAGACATATACATAATATAATATATATAAAAATGTGTGTATATATATATTTAATGTAATATATATATATTTATATATTTATGAGATAGCCATGGGCACTCAGACTCTATGCTAAACTATTTTCACTGATATTAAATTTTGAATAAAGATAATATGACAAAAAAATCTTTGAGAGAGTTTTCCTCCTAAATAGCTTACAGGATTTCAGACACGGTAGTCATAATTATGTACTTACATTAAAAGAAGAAATGCATGCATCATCCTTAACTGCCACATTTTCTATTTTACTATATTCTCTGTACATGTTCTTCAAAAATATTCATTTCTTTCCCTTCTCACTTACTTTAATAGTTCAAGTTATTATTCCTCTTTCAATTCTCTTGCATGTGTCAATTCTGAGACCAGTCAAGAGTGCTGACAGTATGTAAATTAAATCCAGGAGAATATAAGAAGAGATTTCTCATTTCTCTGAGAGATTTAAGAGAGATAAGGAAGAGAGTGAAAAGATCCTTCTGGGTATCTGCAGTACTAAGATAACTTTTATTATGGTTAAAACAGATTAGCCCCTTAATACAAGGTGTGTTTTATTGTTCACACAGCTGCTCCAACAGATTGTCTTCCTAGGCAAAACAGGAAATAAGGTAAGACCTAGATATTTTCAGTAAAATTCCATTTTAATTATTTCTTGATTAAGAGAACATTGTTCAATTAAACAAAAGTACACTGTGAGAAAATGGGATCAACTGGCTAAAGAGATCAAAACACAGCCCTGAAAGGGATTTTAGAAGGATATGCCAACAGATATAGTGTGTTGAAAGAGGTTTAAAAAGGACAAGGCAGAAGACAAGTTATATCAGTTGGAAAAGAAGTCATTTTGGTTTACTGCTGTTCTGACATTAATTATAAATGACAGGTCAGCTGTCAGCTGAGTAATGTACTTTCCTTGCAATTTGGAGCACATTACTCTTGATTCAGGGTATCTCTTAGTCAGAATTTTGCTTTGGAAGACAACAACACACAAAAAATTAATTAACAGAAGACACGTAAAGCCATCAATAATTACATCTGAGCCAAATCAGGTTGTATGAAATTATAGAACCTTATAGAATGGGCTTTTAAGTTTTGTTTTCTCCCTAAAATTACAGGTAAGTGCATCAAAATAGCATGAGGGTTAGTTGTTGCTTCTGTTTATTCAACCAGAAATATTTGAATTTTGCAAGGGACTGTGATTTTAGGTGATTTTCATATAGTGAGAAATTACACTGAGTTTATTAGAAATTTACAGTGAAAAGAAAATCTATTGAAACAAAGTTTTAACTTACTATTTGTCCTCTCAGAGATGCAAATTATTGGCCATTTCAGGAAACGATGAAGTCATTTCTCCCAGCATTTGGGGAAATTATACAAGTGCCATTGATTTCAATGAGACTTAGTTTTTCTCAATACATCTGTGTAAGATGGACTGAGCCAACACTATTGCTGCTTCTGAGCACTTGATATCTTGTCCATATTTTTTTTTTTTCCCACCTCAGATTAGGTCTATTTTTGCCCTGTTGACTGAGTGACTGTAAGAGTTCAGAGAGGATTACGAACATTCTTGGAATGCATCTTCCAGTCTATTTTCACCCAACAGAAATCCAGTCTGTCTGCCTGTTGTGGTTTAACCCCAGCCAGCAACTAAGACCACACCACGGGAAATTACCTTTGAGACACTCACTGCTACAGCACATTTCTGATCTGAACTAAAAAGCCTGTGAAGACACATTTTGTGTATTTCTGTTGGTATTTAATATTAGCTACTCCTGTTGATTCTACTAACAAAATGTGATGGTTTACATTCCAGACTTTGTATGTTAGCAGATATAGACGATGGGTATGGATGGCAAGAAACCTCTAAAAGATACTGGAGGAAAGACAGCTGAGAAGGGAGCACACTGATAGCACTGAGCCTGTTGGAATAATCAAAGTGAAGTGATGCAGTTAAATAAGAGGCCTTTGAAGGGAGCAGGAGAAGTTAGCTGCTAATTGTTAAAAAGGGAAACCATTTGGCAGTTGCCCTTGAAAATGTTCTTCGGTATATTTTAATATACAGGGGCTGGTTCATTGCTAGTCACCCCCTGCAGACAGAACCATGGGATTCAATTCATGAGGCTTCTCACAAATAGAGCCCCGCAGTGCTCCTGCAGCTACAGTCACCATACTGTGAAATCCAATGTAGGGACTGCAACCCTTCTGATGAAAAATGCAAAGACACTGGGCCAGGCAGATAATAATTTTGCCAGTGTGTTTTTGCAACTAATTTATGGACACATATTGTTTAACACGCAGAGTAAGAGAGGGAATTAGTGCACTATGGTTTAATTAATTGTGAAATTGTGAAAATTGTTTCTACAGTTCTATCAGAAAAGCTTTGGCCCATGCAGAGCCCCTTGCATTACAAAGAAGTATTTAAAAACCTGACCCTAATTCCGTGTTCTGTGTCCAGGACAATTTAAAGAGATTTAAAGCCACAAAAATTCTCTTCTCTCTCCCCCAGTGCAAGCGTCAAGGAAATTTATTAAAAATTGTTTAAGACAGGGCTTTTGAAACTTGTCATCCTTGGAAAAAAAAAATAAAAAATGATGTTTTCTCCAACAGATGCAAGATCACTTCAAGAAAGTGGAGGGGTCTCATGGGTAGATTGCAGCAATGACCCACTGGCCCTTGGAAACACTTTGAGGGGTGTGCAACTCTGGTCACCATATCCAGCAAATATTAAAGAATGGAAAATAAAACACCCAAGGGGCCTGCAAATGCTGCTGCTGTTACCTTGACAACCTAAGTTAAACACATTCCTCTGCCAGACAGTCCAGGGGAAAAGTCCCAGCTCTTTATTAAGTGGCCCAAACTAATACCTGTTAAACACATAGCTCTGTTTGAAGAGTAGGAAAGAAACTGTTCTATATCTTATCCTATATTCTCACTTCTATCTTCATATCTGGCAGCAACAAAACAGAAACAAATCCCCCACATATTTCTGTTGTACTGCTCCACTGTTTGCATGTTTTTAGATTGCTTGTCCATGCTCATTCTCTGTAAGTACAGGGGCTCAGGGGCTTAAAAATTACACACCACATGTGAAAATTACTTCTAAGATCACCCCTTCAAATTCTAACTTTTCCTAAGCCTTTGGAGAAACCTTTAATTGAGGTTTTAGGAAATGTTTTTAAAAATAATTGGATACCAGAGAGTAGTAGGTGGTAGGCATACCTTGTAATTTGCACAAGGTCCTGCGCAAGTTATATGAAATTCATAGGAGCTATACATATATAAATTTTGCTAAGTTGGTCTAGATAGTACAGTCAAAAGACCTTTATTTCAGTTTTTAACTTATTGTGTCATCCTTAGGAAGCAGGGGAGCATAAATTTCATTTCCCAGACATTTAGGTCAGAGTTTACCAGTCCAAGTTTATTAGTCTACATTAGTTTGGAGTATCAGCCATAAAAGTAAAAATAGGGCTACCCAAAGTGTTGGTCTGGATACTGATCTATGCAGTGATACCCAGAACAGATGCAGTGTGGGAGGAACACCCAAAAAGGTGTTATCAAACAGTCCTTTCAATCAATTTTGCTAGAAATTACTTTCCTGAGTGATCACAGAGAAGACAGGAGCTCTCCTTTCCCCTCTTGTAAGGTTTATGACATTCTTACTAACACTAGAAAGCAGTAACCAGGCTGTTCAGTCTGATGTGTTGCAAAAAGAGCTCTATCACATAAAGAACAATTAAGAGACCATGTCAAAAAACGAAGTTGCATGCACATTGCAACAAACAAGTAAAAAGAGCTAATTTCCTACAAATACATGCCAAAAATTCTCTCCCAGAATCAGTCAATAGGTGCCAGAACACACTAACATTAAATTATGTCATATTTCCAATGTGCTATAGTCTGAAAATTAAAGTTAATTAATAGGGTATTAAAAAAAAGCAATGTTTTTTTTTCCCCCTTTTCCTTGTTCTTAAAAGATAGTATTACACATGACAGATATAAATTAACTTTAAATATAGTCAAAACATTTATGACAGCTTAAAAAAGCCAGAAGGAACGAAATGATTTTTCTGTGAAAAGAATCTGTACAGTGAACTGGAAAATCCATGAGCCTTTAACACAAGTTCTTTGCCATTTGGTTTGAGAAACATTGAACTCTTTATGGCACCATGTGACTCTACCTAAGAGAGCAGAGTGCAATCACTTCTTTCAGAAAGAATTTTGTATTTTTATGCTTCCTTCAGTTAGGGAAAACAACATCCCTAAATATTTTGTGAGGAATAGGACATGATTATTCATGTGGACATACACTTTGCAGAACCTGGTGAAAAAGATAAAACCACAAAAATACCATTTCTCTGCCTTGCTTCTCTGCCAGGAGTATGGCTTCTAGATATGCCTGGGAATGTTTACCAAACCAGAGCATCATATTCTAAAAGCTCATAATAAATCAATGAACCCTAATGGTTTACAACCTGAACATGTAATTATTTAGGCAGAGGTGATTTATTCAGTACATTTTAAAGGATGTTCTGGTGGGTAGGGAACAGATTATGTTTGTGAGTGCAGGTAAACGATGGTAGTCTGTCATATGCTCTTCTATTATTGCAGACAAATAATTTAAGATTATATTCTCAGAAGTGTTTAGGAACCCAAACATGCAGTTAAGCACAGAGGTGAACTGTCTGCATCTAATGGAATGGTGCTAAAGCAAGTCCCATGGATTTCAACAGATGATGCAGAAAACACTTCTGAGAACCATTTCTGTGGATAAAAAGCTTAGACACCTTTGAAAAATCTTGAACTATGAGCATGACAACATAGTAATCATTAATGATATTCATCAAATAGTTTGTGTTGGACTAAAAACCACTTAGTTCCAGGCACCCTGCCATGGATAGGAACATCTTTAATTAGATCTGATTGCTCAGATCAGATTGCTCTGGCCTTGAGCACTTGCAGGGATGGAGCACCCACAACCTCTCTGGGCAACCTGTGCCAGTCTCTCACCACCATCACAGTAAAGAATTTCCTCCTAATATCTAATCTAAATCTACCCTCTTTCTGTTTAAAGCCATTCACCTTGTTCTATCACTACATGCTCTTGTGAAAATTCCTCTCCAGCACTTCTGTAGGACCCCTTTAGGTACAGGAAGGCCAGTTTTCCCAGGCTGAACAACGCCAAGTCTCTTCACTCCCACGTTTATGACAGCAGTCACTCCGTTCTTTGGCAAATCCTGTTACCTTTGGAGGCAGTGGGGAGGGAGGGGAACAAAGGTGAGGTAAAGAATAGTTCTTCCTTTAATTAAAAAATTGCTTTGCTGCTTTTCTCAGCACCACTTAGGAGCCTCCTCTGGCCCTGCCTGTTCCCAATTCCATGCTGAATAGAGCCATGAGAAGGAAATGGTACCCAGTCAATATGTCTCTCTGTCCTCTGAGTCTTTCTTTGCACTGATGGAAATTTTTCTGCTTAGTGAATAAAACTTTGAGGTTTTCATTTTTTAAGAGGGAAAAATTAATAACTAGGATCTGATTACTGAACTGTAACTGCTTTTTTTGACTGACAGAGAAACAGCTAAATTATGATTTCTGGAGTTTATCTCTGCCGCAGCATTATAAATTTGAAAACTTTATGGCTTTTCTTTTAGCCTAGTAGGATAAAAATGTGAACCTCTTCATGTGTTAAATGGTCTCTCTTGGAGTGCATTATTGCTTAATATATCCTCGTACTTCATAAATTAAAGCAAAAAAAAAGTTAAAGTTAACTTCTTTTTCCTGAAACAAAGCTATCAGTGGGCTTGATTAATATACAGATGCTGCACACTGCTGGGACTATGCTTACATTTTCACAGAGTAATATGTTCTGCTTATGCTCTTGCAGCCATGTAGATTTACACACTTTGCATTTTAAGATAATATATGGAACTTAATATTGTTATGCAAAATGTGTGTTTAAAGTAAAGCATAGCACTTCTATTCCAGACTGTGAAAGTTAAAATGCACTGAATTTGCATAACATTTAGCAAAGTTAAATGTAAGAGTATCTCTTTGTAGTGGAGGTATATGTTTCCCATATGTGGGAAAAGCACATTCATCTTCAAGTACAATTTTAAGTGTAAGTAGGTCACAAACCAGGAGCTGAAATTCTCCAGGTTATTCTGCACAGAATATGTTGGCTGTCCCTGGTTGTGCAGGCTGCTGGAACAGAAATCTGAGTCATTTGGCAGGAAATGCACACAAAGCCTGAAGAACATTAAAAGCAGGTTAGAGTCTCCCATGCCCAGTGTTTTGCTTTACATGCCTCCAAACAGATCCCGTATTTACTGGGCTGACTACACAGCCTCCAGCACACCACGGGCACTCAGTAACCTTATTCATTACACAGCAAATTCATGCTTAGACTTGCCAAGGGCAGTGGAGGATGTACTCGGGGTGGGGAAAAAAAAAAAAAAAGGTAAGGAGTAAGCCCCAAAACATGCAGGGAATCTCTGTAAATTCACTATTACCTTCTCCTTTTGTGCTCATCTTCACTTAATTGGCTCTGTATAGTTCTGGCCCTCATTAAGTAGATGCACTTTTCTCTTCACATACTGAAAATTGCCTTGCTACTTTGCCAGCAGTGCCATCCAAGTTGATGCCTGTTCATCTGTTTCTACTATTTCTTTTCCATTACTTCTGTAATTATCACCCGTGAAAGAACAGGCCAGATATAGATATTGGTGAGATTATCATTAAGATTCTTGCAGATGCCTTTGAAAGAAGAGTGAAAAAGGAAAAGTCTGAGCTACTAACTTGTTTTTATCCTGGAGCGGCTCAAATGGAATCCCTAAATATCTTTCCCTATGAAAAAAAAAAAAAAAATCTGATCTTAATTTTTAATACATTCAAGTCCCTGATACATGCAGAATGTTATTTAAAAAAAAAAAAAAAAAAATAAAAAAGGTGAAATTCAGTAATTATTTTTAAAAACCAAATTGGAATTATTGCCAGAATGCAGACTGTCCATAAAGTGAGGAAATACAATGTTACAAAATCCACAGCAGCCTCCCCTGAGACCTATGGGTTTTCTTCACAGCTAAAAACATACCATAATTTTAGAAGCACATCTGAACAAGGGCTGCTCAGCAGGAGGGCTGCATCAGCAGAACACTTAACCCAGCACAACATTAAAATGTGCTTGACATTGTCACAGACCCAGTGAAACCCTGAAGCAACTGAGCATCTGCTTGAGAAGCCTATTATTGGGCTTAAACAATGAAAAGTGGATAATAAACAGCTTTTTGAGCACCTGAGTTCCTAATTCCTACAGGCCTGTCTCCTAGCTCTTTGATTGCTTATCTGAACTATCCTAAGGCTTTCTACTACCTTTACATGTATATAAGCTTCTCTCATGCAGCATTTTAGTGGCAATTTGCAGACAACCATGTTAAAAAAAACAAAACTAAAAAAAAACCCTAAAAAGAATCCAAAGCGACTATTTAAAACTCACTGTCTTCCCTAATTGTTATTTTTTTTAAGTGTGTGAAAATTAAATTTTCCTGCACACTTTTAATCTCTGGTCAAATCTCTTCAAGGTAGTACAAAACATCATCTTCTGTTTTTTGGGGGTGGGGGGGGGTGTGTGGAGACAGGGTAGAGCAAGAAGCAGTGAAAATGTGTCAAATTATAAATAGCAATAACTTCTACAAGCTTGTATTCAGCACAGTAATTAACCTCTAAAGGGCATTTAAAGGCACTAAACAACTAACTTCCGCCCTGGACAGGCTTTATCAAACTTGAACCAACATGTGATTTCTATAGATACCACGTTACAGGAGAACCTGTGGTTTGTCTTCCTGAAAAATAGGTTCCTTACTTGTAGTTGGAGCATATATATATTTTTATATATTTCTCCACCTATTCTGCAATGAATTCTTCAGGAAATCATTATCAGACTATTCTGGTGACAGGTTTTACAGTTTTCATATTCAAGGAGGAAAGATTATTTCATTTTTGTTAGGGTAATCCCATGGGACAAAGGGATTTACAGCAGTAAAACCCAGTATACACTCAAGTGGATAAATTGTTCCAGTATTTCAGTCTTATGAGTCAGATTTTTTCTGCACCCTTCAGGACTGAAGAAATGTGTGAATTAAGGTTTTTGTATACCTATAACAAAGCCCACGCATCAGTGTTCAAACAAACATTTATGACTATCTACAAATGCAACTTTTATATAATTTTCTTTATGTAGTTCAGAAAAATAGTAATCCTGCAATGAAAAACAAAAGTAGGAGCAAAGAATTTAACAACTCTCATTCCTCAACTAATTCCTGCACTTGGGGATTGGGGTTCTTGTTTTCTGGAATGATTAATAAAAATCATTAGTTTATTGTTAAACAGAGTTTGAAAACTTACCACAGCATGTCCAGATAATGCTAGGAAACTTTGAGAATACATGCAAAATTGTGTACCAAATAAATTAAAGAGATTTTGATCGGCTATCTTGCCTGAATTTATAAATGCTTCTTCAGATATTCAGATGTACGAGTTTGAGACAATACCTTAACTGTTTGTCTTCATTGTGACTGATCCTACTACCTCCTTTATAATTTTTTATTCATTAATCATGGCTCAATTTAGACATAAGACTTTCTTGATAGCCTCTGACATGGGGGGTCAAAACCCAAACATTACTATGTTAATTTGTTTCTTCAGAAACTCTTGGAAGTGCTAATAGTATCTTAAAAAAAAAAAAAACAAAAAACAAACCCAGAACAGTTTGCTAAGAAAACTAAAACAATCCCCTGTCACAGCCTTGTACTGAGAATTTACATTGCTCCAGTTATCAGTTATATATCATACACCTATTTGATCTCTATTTCAGGATCACAGGGTTTTTTGAATGGCATAAATCTGCCTATTTTTACTGACATAAATTATACTGGGTCCTATTAGTTGAAGTCAGAGAAGCGTTTTTCAGACCTGCTGAGAAGCTGCACCACAAGATTCTCAGTGTTACACTGATTTCATATAAACTTATTGAAAAGTTTAATTTAATTCTCTTTAATTTGCATCAGTTGCATAGAAGTAATTTCAAGCAAACAAATATTTTTGCAGAAATGACAGAACTTAATCAAAAGTTTGGGGGTCTTCTTGGAAGATGTAAAAAAACACTAAACTCTTAGGCTTTCTGGACTTTTCCTATTTGTCAAAATTTCCTCTAAAGAAATAAAAACTAACCCCAAGATCCCCCCTAGGCATCTTCTACATCACCATTACCTCACAACAACAATCAATAAGAACCATGTCCTTCTTTCACTACCACTCACACAGCTGCTTATTTCCAACTGCTAAATTCTACTTGTTCTTGCAATAAATGCAAGAATTCTTGGTTACTGATGGAGCAAATGGGGAGCACCCATTTATACTGCTTACCCCATCTTTTTTCCTCTACAATTTAATTCTCAGTAGCAGCTGGTGTAGAATAAAAAGGTCCCACTTTGGCTATTTTGGGCTTATGGCTTTCCTGCAGGAGCTTGGACACCCAGTTCATGATTCAGTGAGCATCTTCTGACCTTAACAGGGTATCTCCAAAGTACAGCATGACTACTACAGTCACCTGACATAGGATTATTAGTAAGAAAAAGGTCAGGTAAGGCATGATATGCTCAGAGTTACAGGTCCTAGAGGGGTTTCAGGCAGCTCCAGTGACCCCGGAATGGGAGGAGATCCCACTGCCACAGGAAGAATGGTTTGGGCTCACAGTCAGAGTGGGGAGCAATTGCCATTACATCTCAGGAGCAGCAGGACAGTCCTGCCTGCCGCCTCTGAAAGCAAAGAAACCAACCCAAACAACAACTTCAACACCTTACAAAGTTAGTTTCAGAAAACAGTATGACAAACTCCAGACGGTTTGTGTGGCTTGAACTGTTTCACCTTATTCTATGAAAATATGGGACATTACTGTGGATTTAATGATAAAGGAAAAGGTAAAAAAAAAAAAAACAAACTTTTTAGATACAGAAGTTTTAACATCTAGCTACTCTTTTCCAAGAAAATACCCATAAGATCTTCTATGTAGTTCATGATGCATATTCATGGTTGTAAAAATACTGAACAATATGAGTCCATAAGTACTCATTAGCGTTTAGTAAGTCAAAGTCTGCTTTTGCAAAGGCTTAAAATATAAAATTACATTCCCTAACTTATTATTTTCAATTTACATTGCTATTAGTTATGCAATCTAGCATATCTTCACTTAATATTTTATGGTTTAGCACCTGCATGTGTTTGGGTTTTTTAAACCAACATTAGTAAGTGACACAGAGAATAAACTCCACGGGAACTAGTCATGGTCTAGTAGCACAACGTGCAAGTAAAAACAGACATTTTCTTTTTGGTTTTTTTTTTGGTAGAGTGAATTTAGTCCATTAAATAAAAAGCGTAATTCTTTTAATGTTTAGTTGTCTTTTTTTTTCTTTTAAATAAAGCATTGCAGGCTTAGCTGTGTACTGGATTTTTGCCAAAGATTCTATTTGAGGGTAATGTTTCTTGCCTCATATCTTCCGAATTGTGACCATACCTCTCCTCTGTGCATGGTTGCTGCTAAGGAATATACTCCTCAGTGGTGGCATAATGCAAGATGAGTGAGTCAGAGAAAAACAGCCCCATATTATCACAAAATTGTAAAAGAATAAAACCCTCACAAATGAGCAGATTGCTTATGTAAGGACAGTCTGTATTATTAGCATTGAAAATATTTTGAAGTGTAGTTAATCTAAGCTAAACCCAAAAATTTTACAGTAGGTAAACTTACCAATGCAATGCATATCATAAAAGTATGAATGACAGACAGAGGATGGATTATTTGCACAGTTTTTGCCTATTTTTAACTAGATGACTGAAGTAAAAAAGAAATTAAAGAACAAAAGGGGAAAAAAGGAAGCTATATAATGAGAAATTATTGCCCTTAAACCTTGGCACAGTGCAAAGGACAGTATTTGTTTTTTTCCAATGACAAACCTTTTAAGCACTTTTGCTATTTTCATTGCATCATTTTATAAAGAAATTTTCTTTGACACACAGAAACAGAATAAAAAAAAAACAACCAACCAAGCAAACTCACTTTTCTTCCTCCTGTCTAATTTGATGTTTAAATACAGCAGCACATACTTTAAAGAATAACTTGATATCAGCAGAGTTAGGCTTCTGGACACTGTGCTGTAGATTTGAATTCAGTACAGTGGCATAAGGTTAGTCCTGTTTTGATATGGCCCACTGGGGCAAGAGTCAAGAGGGAGAGAGAATTAGAAGCATTAAAAATTTAAAAATAGAGAGCTTTTAAAATAGGCTGTTTCTACCCTTCATTTCAGCAAATTCTACTGTTTAAGGGCTTTCAATCACGTTGTTGCTTTCCATTTTAAAACTGATTAAAGTGCAGTCCCAAGCAGGAATCATGGGATCTCAAAGGTGAGCTCTGTTGTCCCACCCCCCTGCTATGAGCAAGGGCATCTCCAACAAGATCAGACTGTTCAAAGCCCAGCCCAGCCTGCCTTTGAATGTTTCCAGGGATGGGGCATCCACAGCCTCTCTGTGCCAGTGTTTCACCACCCTCACAGCAAAGAATTTCTTTCTTCTAGTTTGAGCTGCAATGTTATGGTACCATATGCTAATATGGTAACTTTGTGTTGAAAACAGCATAATGGAAAAATGAACTTGCTAAATTCATGCTTGATTACTGTGTGGTTTAGACCGTGATTGGGAGACATTGCAATTTTAATTCTACTACACTACAGATGAACATTAATAATATACTTATGTAATTGGATGTGTTCCCTTAATCAGAGCTGGGAAAATGGATAGTTCAGTAAATCAGTTTTGGTTTTAGATCTTTTAGAATTGAGCATTTCTACATATCATTACTGAACTACCCTGACTTAGAAGGTCCTAAAATATAAAAGAAAATACATTCTACTTAAAATTTCACTCACTAGGAGACAGATTCTGACAATTCCAGATACAGCAGACTTTGATCAATTAACTGGTATCCCATCTGAGTCACAGCAACCACTCTATCCATGTCCCTGGATAAAGGCCAAGGCAGTCTCTAAGTCAATTCTTATTTCCCTGTGTTCATGGATTCTGGAGAAACCATCAGACATGAAGGGAGATTTCATTCACCTGACAGATCCCAAGCTCTTAGAGGTTGAAGTGGTAAATATCCTGAGGTTACCCAAATTAAGCAATTTGCTTGAACACTGGAAACATGGACCAGCAAGACCTACCAGGGGAACAAAACTGCATCTCTCCACTGTTGATACCAAGCACCGTTGTCCAGACACAAGAGAAGCCAGCATTTATGTGAAACAGTGAGAATTAAGCTCTCACAAAGATTCCTGAGTCAGGCAGTAAGGTTTGTTCTATGACTGTTGTTTTTTTTGTTTTTTTTTTTTTTTTTTAACTGCTAGGGCCCTTTCTCAAATAGAATAAAATTAGGTTATAACATTAAGGTCTCCCAGCTGCTTTTTTTGGTCAGCAGAACTGTTTTCCTAGTATGACGCTATAGGTTTGGGTTTTTCCAGTTACTGTTATTAAACCAAGCATTACTGAACAGGTACTATCTCCTTAAGCCTAGCTAACTTAGCCAAACCTTGGTACTTGTTGACAAATATAACTGTATGTCAAACCGGGTCATTTTCAAAATGTGTTTTAATTAATTTTTAATTTAAATGTGTGTGAAATATCTTTTTTATGTCAGCTATATTTCAACTGACCGCTAAGAAGATAATTATTGTTAATTACCCATGGCATACAAATGGGTACTTTTTAATAATGCTCTCACACATTTCACAATAAATATGTTTCAAAAACCCAGTTATATTTAATAAGCATAGAGTAGCTCTCTTTAGCCTGCATTTTAACGTGTTCTGCATTTAAATATGCAGAGCTATATCTCTACTCCCCTTAATGCTGCAAATGAAATAATGGCAACATGCCATAAATGTAAGTAATATAACGTTACCTTTGTCCTTGGCAATGCCTATTCTGCTTTTCAGTCACTTTATTTTGACACCCAGGGAAAATGTTATTGTACACTAAAGCACTTTGCAGCCGCTACACTTAAAATATGTTTTAAAGGTGAACACACTTCACCTGGGGGCTAGGCTCACTATCGATTCCCTCAGTGGCTATCTGAACAAAGATTGGGAATGAAGTAATTACCTACCATGTGTGGAGATGAACTGAAAAGCCCCACAGTTCACCATCTACCTGAATTACTACAGCTCACTCTATCTCCAGCTGCAACACATCCATCTAGCAGTTTATTTCAGTGCTCATTTTAGCAAGATAAGGCTTGGTTGCCATATTCACCCATCTCAGGTATTACTGATTGTGGATCCTACTTTCCTCCTCTGCAGCTGGGGGTTATTGCAGGCATTGCTGAGCTTGAAAGTGAATGCTGCCTCACCCGGAGCTGCAAGAATGCTTTGTGCCAACTGGTAGGAAATAAAGCAACACATCTGCTTGGCAAGGCAGGTGGTGACCACACTGTCCTCGTGCTTGGCTCCCTGCAGGCACTACCCACTGACAGCAGGGCTCAAACATGGGCTCTGGAGCTGTCAAGGATGGGAGCAGAGTGGGATTACTCTGGTAAAGGGTGGGATGTGCAAAGATGTGCTGAGGACACACTTCTGAAGGAAAAACTTAGAGGCATTAATTGTGAACCAGTTTCTTGTAGCTTTTCTGTTCTTCCTCCGATTACTTCCCTCGCCTGAGGTCAGGAGTGCAATGATAAAGCTGCCCAGTAAAGGCACTAATATCTACTTTCTGCTGAACTTCTGCACAGAGTTTTAAAAATGGTGATGATTAGTGGAAGCTGCCTAATGAAGAGCTCTGAATTCTGACGATGATCTACTGAATATACTGGTTTTTTTTCTTCAAAACTCCAGTTTTACTGGCAGCTGATTTCTCTCTGTTCATTTGCATCTGTTTCCTCCAATGGGAAAAAAGCCAACCACTTACTATTTGCACCAAAATTAGAATGAAATGAAGTCCACTGGATACACTTTTCACACAATCTCTTTTTGATTAGTAGTGTATGAAATCTGGCTATAAAGAGATTCTACATTACAGCCCCATAACCTCTTTGTAATGTCTGCTTTACGGAGACACCTTTCTTTTTCTCTGCACTGAAGTACAAAATAATTAAGTGGAACAAATCCCAGCAGAAAAAAAATACTAGTTAGACTTTCTTATGGCCATAGCTATGTAACAGCACAAGTATCAAGTAAGTTGAATCAGACTGATAAAACTAGCATCATATACATGCCCAATATAAATCCTCACAAATTATTTTCTCTTATGTAGAGAATTATAATATTAGGGAAAGAAAAAAACCATGATGTAGTGTTAAAATATTTATGGAAGAATAACAGTCACTTGTCTCCTAACCATTATTAAAATACTAAAGCTTTTCCTGTATCCAACTCCTAATAATATTAAATGCCTGGAATTTCCTAATTATTAACATAAATATATGACTGGATTGGGATTTAGTCTTACTAAGTTAAAACATTTCTATACTTCAAATTTTAATATTTTGGGTTAAGGAAAGTCTCAGCTGCTTACATATGATAATGTGGTTTGCATAAGTAAAATGTGAAAATGATGTTTAATTAGGAAAAAAAATCTAGTGGCTTATTTCTCTGTTAAGTTAGAATCCAGAGCAAAGTTTAATTAACTTGTAGACTGGGTCTTTTTCATGTACAGTTTCTAAGAGGCCTGTTATAAAGCTGCTAGATACCATATAACAAGACAAACCCTTATCCTGTCAATTTTAATTTTGTCTGTTACAAGGTTCTTAAAATACATCTAATTATTATTATTATTATTTTTTTCACCAAAGGGCTCCTTTTTGGGGGAGCATTTGTTCCTTTTCAGTGGAAATGTAGGGGACACTACTAGGTTTTGGGAGCCTCTTTTGCCGCTGCTGTCTACAAATGGTGGGAATAGAGCTGTTGATTCTAACTTCTCCTGCCAGTGAGGCCACAATGACTCTAAGCCAAAAGGGCACAATTTTTCTCTGCTGTTCTCCCAACCTTTGCAAGAAGAGTAATCAGTTACTTCTTTTTCCAAAGGGAGATAGGGATATGATTTTTTTTCTTTTTCAACTCATACAGTTGGAAATATACTTGCCTAAACATCTAATCCCTACCCCCTAAAAATAGGAAGGAAAAAAAATCAAAAACCCTACAATTAAATAAAATAATGTCTTGGCTATTTTTTATATTTAATATCATTAAAGAAAACACTAAGTTGAACATGAAGTACACAGAAAGTTCAAATGTGTCTCTTTTAAAAACTACACTGCTATTTCCTCTCATACAGCTAATGGAGAAAATAATCTTGCAGAAATAATCTAATAAGATGTAACAACACCACCAGGAAAAGCCCAAAATTTAAAACTAGTGGTATGCAAGGCAAGAAAAAGGAGGACACTTGTAAAGCATTTCATATTCAAAAGGTTTTAGTAAAAAAGGTATCTGGACTTCACAAAAGCCAATTGACAGAAAATATTTATGGAAAATGCATGCAGTGTATTCCCAAAACAGCTCAAATAATAACTGTTTTTGTGTGATAAAGGGGCAGTACTAAAGTACTAATCCCACTCTGTCTCTGGGTAATTCATGGTATTCCCACAAGTTTCTGCTCCACGGATGTCCTGTGTAGATGTAGCTCTGAGCCTTCACCTCTTTTCAGCAAAACAAATTCATTACAGTTTAGTATTGTTCAGAGCTGCTCAACCACCTACGGAGTCAATTCCTGCTGTTTCAGCTATGCAAGAACAGATTGTCTTTAATCTGCAGTTTTCACAGACACTGGCTGGCTGTAAACTGAATGGTTATGATGGCCACGGATGTTTGCACAGAGCTGCTCTCTCTCAAGACTTCTGAAAAGCTGGGCCACCAATCCAGCAAGAGCTGGCTAATAAAGAACTAAAAAACTGCATGAAGACCACTGCAAAATATTTGACAAGGAGGATCTTGAACAATTTGTATGATGAATACTATTTGACTATCTTCAGAGCTGTTCAAGTAATGAAGAGAGCTACTTCAAACCTGTTACTTGAAATGTCTGCAGGTGTTACTGGTATGTAAAACACAACTGGTTGTAGGGCGTTGTATTTTCAAAGTTAGGTCAGACTTCTAAATATGCAGTTAGGCTTCGAGACTAAAATGGACTAAATCTCCACTAGAGCCTACTGCAACTCCAAGCTGAGACTAAGCAAACGGTGTCTGCAGCCTGAGTGCAGCTTAGCTGGTGTTCTCACTTTGTCTGTCCCATATTAACTTCTAAACTCAAACCACACAGTTCTGTTAATATGTGCCACAAATTCTTTTTCTTTTTTTAAACTTTTAATTTTAGCTTCTATTTATCTGTGTCTTCTTAATCCTCCTCTTTCAAAGCAATAACCTTCTCCCAAAATGCAAGTAAGGTTTTCCCAAAATGCATTTTGAAATTATGCCCAAACTGCCTTTCCTTCTGGGCTGCTCAGGCATGGACAAGACCCAGTTTCTGGCTTCAGGTGAGTTTTCACGGAGAGCAAAAGGAAGGGCTGGGACTGTGCTACCTCAAGCACTGCCCACCAGTCATCAAGACCTGATTAAGAATCAGGTCATTACAGTGCCTGTGGCCAGGTGTGTTGTGGTCCCTCTCACTGCTACCCAGGAATTTCGGGCTTCCCAGTGTTCAGCAGAGACCTCAGCCCAGGCTCTTTCCAGGATGCCTTGACATCACAAGCCACGGGCCACTGACATCTTAGAACTGGCAGTGTGGACACCCAGCATAAATCATGTTTGAGCCTGCTGGTGCCTCAGGATCCAACAGCACAGGCACAGCTGGATACAGCAGGTATTGCTCCCCTCATGAGCATCACTTGGTAAGCTCCCATGCCCACATACACAAAATCCCTGCAGCAATGCTGTCTTCTCCCACTGAGCAGTTCTTTCTAAGCCCTCATAACCCAGCAGGGGAATCAATAAAATAGGAGGCAGCAGTGGTGAGTGTAACAGAGCCCACACCTGATACTTGAGACTGAAAAGCACAGCTGAAGGAAAATGCCTTCAGCATTCCAACAGCTCAAGCAGATGTGAGAGAGCCCTTTGAGGAGCAGGAGCATGTGATGGGACTGCTGGAGTGTGCTGGTGACATGAGATGTGTGGCATTTGCCACCTTGAGGCCCTCACAGGCTCAGCAGCATCTAATTAGCTCCCAGCTGGAAGCACCTTCCCAAACACTCCTGCTGCTGGCTGAAAATTACCCTCCTTCAGATCAAGTTTCTGGACCAACAGATCCTCCTGGGTTTCACTGGTAAAGTTTTGCATCTGCTGAAGATTGCAGCATAATCCCTATATATACAGTNAAAAAAAAAAAAAAAGGTAGTATCTCACAAGTAATATACTTGCAACCCCTAAAAAACTGATTCTCCACACTGCTGCCACAGGACAAAATAATTACACGCTTAGATGCTGAGTGAGGAACCCAACTGCATGTTCTCACTCTCAAATCTGACTAGCTTTCAGAATACAATTTCTCATCTTTATATTCAAATTCTACTTGACTCACATCATACTTTAGACCACTATTAATTATAAGTACAGTGAGAAGAGCAAGCAACCACTATCCTGGTAAAAGTGGTAAAAGCTGGGCTGCAATACATAGTTAGGGACCACAGGTTAAAAATATCTCACTAATTAAGTAAATGGATGTGGCCACACAGCTGGTTGAATAAATATGAAAATAAAATTAAATAAACACTAATTCAATCCCCAGCAAATCTTGCAGGTCAGCTCATCTGTTCCTTACCAGGTGTGATTCTGTTACACAGTTAACCCAGGCAATATTGGGTATGGATGGAAGGTACTGCTAACAGGTAATTCTGCAAGTTAACCACTCCTGGCTAAGAGTGGCACAGAAACTTGTGGAAGCCAGGAATGCTGCCAGAATGACAAAGCAGTAAACCCTGTAATTTTAATATCAAATCACAAACTGATACTCATAGTAACTATTATTTCTATTTTACTTTTTAACCTGAAATATAATTGTGTACCACAAGTCTTTGCTAATATTTGCTGCAGTTTCACCATGCAGGTGTCTCAGCAATTCTCCACTAGGACTACAAAACTGAAAATTCCAAATTTTTAGGCTCAAAGCACTCTTCTGGTGCTTGTAGGGCTCTTGACTGGGAAACTGCAGCTTCTGCAGCTTTGGTCCCTCACATACACCGCTACAAAAGTGTTGTTTTTTTTTTCCCCCCCTGCCAAGGGAGAACCAAATGACCTTCAAGAGAGCCAAGACATCTCCAGACTGGGATATCTATGCCTGCCAGCTGTGATGAGCAGCCCTACTTTGTCATGAACTGACTGCATTCCTTCAATGCCTTGCAAAATGTCTTGTATTCACAGCCTGTTCAGTAAGAAGGTATCCAGGAAAAGGGTTGAAGCTTATATTCACATTCTATTTCATGCTTACTTTGACTTACCTCAAAAATGTTTGGTATGCAGTAAATTACTCTGTAGTCCAAAGCTTTGTTCATATTCAATTTATTAAAGAATAAAGAGGACTATTTACACAGTAAAGGTAAATATAGTTGTTGTTGTGTGTACTTTTCTGGGGCATGTGGGGCATGTAGCAAACACTTTCCCCAGAGCTACAGTGACAACATCAATGGAAATATAAAAAACAAACCAAGGCTTTTAAACTAAAATGGTAAGTTCTGTTAGAAATACAAGGTATCTGTCTGCTTAATAGCAGTGAGTAAGAGGACCAGCTAGAACAAACAGACTAGCAGGAAAAGAAGTTTATTTCTCTAGCACCTATTGCAAATAATGGACGTCAGAGCACCTGTGCAGAATTCTCATAATGTCTCTTAAAGCCCTTAAGAACAAGAAACTGGAAATAAAGCTCAGAACTCAGCCTGGCAAGGAAGGGTTAACTTGCCTCATTGAATGACATTAATTGAATCACAAGCCACTGAGAAACATCTAAAATAGATGAGATAAAGGGAAGGAAAAAGCCTGCAGCTTTTATTGAAGCTATAATCTTCCTGCTTTCTACACACATTAGAAATTAGAGGCTTACAGGTAAGCAGGCTCTGTATCAGCTGGGTATTCTTCTTGAATACCCTGAAGGACTTGAAAGCTTCTTTCCTCACCTCCCGAAAAATAATTATACGTTTGTTAAAAATGAAGTCCACGCTTCTCAAGTCTTTTCTCCTGCTCCAAGCAGTAAGGAACAAAAGCAACTTTGTAGTATTTGTCCATTTTCCTGCAGGAGATCAGACTCCAGAAAGAAGAAATAACTGCATTCTCTAGACCTAACTCCTATTACCCACTCTTACCCTGACACATCCTTTGAACTGGTGTGAAAAGCATAGAGGTCCTACACAAGACATTGTTTTTTTTTTTTTTTGTTTTTTTTTGTTTTTTTTTGTTTTAGCCAGAGCAGTCATACACTCTAAGGCTTGTTTCTCTGGAAGCAGTTTGTGATCCACTAATACCAATTTATACAGTCTGGTGCAAAGCAGCACTACTTTGGTTGTAAAACTTAACTAAACATACAAAGCCATATTTTTTGTAGCAAGTTTGAACAAAGATATTTTTTTTAACCAGAATTTACTGTTTTCCTGAACTTCAAATGAGATGCAGAGATGATATTTCAACTTTGCCATGGTGCTAAGGGGGTTTGCTGGACAGCAAACTATTCCCTGAGAATTTCACCAAATGGCTACTGAGAAGACAGAGAGGCTGTTCACTAAATCAGGGCTCTGGGGAAAAACATCAGGTGGACTCCTTCTCTACTAGAGACAGAATGCTCCCAGAGTCCACATTTCTCTTTTCTTTCACAGAGAATTAAAATGACATATTTTATACCAAATAAAGAAGGAATGCCAAAAGCAGAATACTGAAATGCTCTGCAAAATTAAATAATCACTTTTTCTGATTTCAATTCTAGTCTCTCTCACCTTCTCACTTACTGATATTTACACAGTAAGAAGTGAAACTTTTATTTTTTAGGAATAAACAAAATTCTTACAGTTACTTCACCGCTTTAAGACTCGTTTTTACAGTTCTGTCCTCAGAGAAGGATTGTTGGGGAAAGTATAAGGGAATGGAATAATGGGATGCTTTACAGACACTTCTGTATGCAAACAAACAGACCAACAACAGCCATTTCTCTAAGTGGATTCTGCCATCAGCATTCACCTGCACACAGACGCTCCCCTGGGACCTCGGTAATGCAACGTGGAGCATGGATGGCTGGGTTTATCGACAGTAGTCATTTCTCTCTGAAGCTTATCATCATGCAGGGCAGTATCTTGAAAGGCAGAAACCAAGGTGAGCAGAGGAGCTCCCTACAGATATATGGTGGGGAGACGTGGCACAGTAAATCACTGAGAGGGAGGTAAACAGAAGATATATGATTATTGGAAATTACACCCTAGCGAGTGACGTCCTATCAATTTCTTGGTCAGGCTGTTGCAGCAGTCAGTAGCCACATATTCTACCACACCTATGCTGTAGCTTGAATCTTTTGTGGGTTATTACGAGAAGAAATGGAAATAGCAAAGTGCAAGAAGGGCTTTCCAAGCCTTCCCCCTCCCCATCCAACATTTGGAAATGCACTGAGCCCTGACCACAGCACAGGAGGAGAGGAGGGGTTCTGCAAATGCCAACAGCATTTTAACCAACGAGAGTGATCGGGAGGGAGTCGGTCAGGTGGTGCTGATTCTGCCGCTTGCTTTTGCCTTGACACCTCCTGTGACTGCATAATAAACCTCTTTCTCTCCACTTTTCTCCCAGTAACATGTGGGTATTTAACACTTTTATAAAAGGTTGTTTTGGAATCTGCAAGCAGGAACTCCCTAGTGTGAAGTACTATTATAAATTATTTCTAGCAGGGTGCTGCTTGGAACTTCTGATAAGTCCTGCCACACTGTATTATGAGGAAATACAGGGTAAAACCAGTACAAGTCCCAAAGCTCTTATTAAACAAAATACGTAAGGAGATAAGATTTCATCAAGTAACTGAGATATTGTAGTTTTTCAGGCTATTCCTTGTGAAAACTGTTGATAGACCCCGAGTACCATCAAACAGATTTCTTTTTCTGTATGAAAACAGCTCAGTGTCAGCAATGCTTGCCAGGAACCAGCCCGTGGCTGGAGAAATAGGGAACACAGATTCCTCTGGAAGTAGAATCCACAGGAATGAATTTAGATGTTTTTAACCAACCTACAGACTCTGAACTGGGCAGTTTAGTCTATAATTAGCAGCATCTCTGGACAGTGGCAGACTATCCTTTCTACCTCTCTTTGCAAAAAGAAAATGGGGAAGGAAGGAAACAAAACACAGAACACCACACATCACCTGCAAAATACAAATGGAAAACAATGCGTTTTTATCCCATCTTTACTTTACTAGCAGACTGTTCTGCTCTGACAAATGACTGCCAGACTTTGTTATTCATGTTTTCATCATTTCTCTTGCAATGTAGGTAGCCTCGAAGTATCAGTCTTGTAATTTTCAAAAAATTCCAGCTTATTTCAATACTCTTCATCAGAAAAAAAAATAGTATTTTGAACTCCCATGAAATTTTCAATCCATGTCAAGATATGAGTCTCTAAATTTAAGGCATGTATAGGGCTAAAGATACCTAAACTAAATACCATAGAGTATGTGTTATATATAGTATCTTCTAGAAGTTTGTTCACTGATAACACTCCTGAAGGACAGGCCTCATTATCTCCAGCATCAATGCCTGTATATATATATACCTGAAGTCTATAATGTTTAATAGGTATACTTTTAAGCTGTCCTTAGACCTGTATATGGCAATACTTACATTTCACCTAATAACAGAATCATTTGAGTTCCTTCAGCTCTGGAAGCCACAAAAAAATTCCAGGATTCCAGGCAAGATTAAACTCTGCCTCTCTTCACCTTCTACCTTACCCTCTTCTGAAGAGGGTTTATAACAAAACCAGCCATGCTGTGGCTTTGCTAAAAATATCAGTCATCAATATTATGCAGAAATTCTTCTGTCTGCCTTTGCAATACTGTTTGGGGATTTTCTTGGCTTGAGAGTATATCTTTTAACAGAGCCAACCCTTCTTTGAAGCCTATTTTAGCCAAGTGCCTTCACATCAGACAAACCAGGCACCCAAAATTTAAATGCTAGCATCTGATCAAATGGCAAGGAGGAGGAACAAGAGGAATGCCAACAACCAAGCGTAGCTTCTCGGAGAGAGAAACACTTTCATGAAAAGGTAAAAGTTTTCAGCAAAGACTTGATGAGAAAAACTCATCAGCAAATGTCTGATAGACCTTGGCTATGAATAAAGCATACAGGCTACTTAATACGGCTGTAGTTTCAATATAACAGATCTGGCTATGGCCCGATGGGGACCTGCACCTGCCTCGTCTCTCTTCTCATAGCATCCTTTTTTAAAAAAGAGCTAGAATGCCCCAGGACTTCTAGAATGAAAACAACAGCAGTATTTTTGAATTTAGCAAGTTCAAACCAAGTAGGTTAAATGCACTAGAAATGAAATTTTCCCCCTTGCTTAGTTTCTAGACTTAAGTAAGTTGATGACTTTCTGAGCAGAGGCACTTTGCACAGCCTTTGCCATTTCTCTAATCCTCACTGCATCTCCAGGAGTCTCAAGTAGTTGCATCTGGTTGCCCTCTGCAGCCCCCCCAAGCCACCCATTTCTCAGCAGCTGCAACAGATCTCCAGCAAAGGGAATAATTTCCCTGTTTTTCTGGAGGCTTACCTTGCTCAGGCTTCTTAAAGGCACACAAAGCAAGGGCAGGGATAACAGATGCCATCTGTCACGACTAATTTGGGCACATTACAGTTTTGGGGGTTTTGTTTGTTTGTTTTTTGTTTTTTTTTTTCTTTAAAAGAGTACTTTAAATTAGCAGAATTAAGTGATCCAGTTTCCTTCTCAGCCCACCACAGAACAGACTTCGTGCAGCTGAGGAGATAGGTGGGAGGAAAAAACTGAACCACGAGGGCAATAAAAAATGACCAGAGAAAGAACATGGGAACTACTAATACTGGCACTGGCTTCAGAGCCACCATCTCTGACTGCCAGGGAGAGTGTGCAACTCTCAGAACAATAAACCTGCTTACTGGAGAGATCATGGGAAAACTTTCTAGGACACTTCTTTGGCCCTCCTCAGATTTACAATACCGTCACCTGAAAGATCACTTGCACTAACTCCCATGTTTAATCACGGAAGGGCAGTCTCTCATTTCTGTGAAATGTCCCAAATCTACTGTAGCTGGCGTGGATGTAGCAGCAGATCCAAGAAACATGAAAATCTACATTACCAAAGAAACAATGCAGTGTCCTTTTGTGCTGTTCTGACACTGCTATGTGGTATTCACCCAATACATATTGTAGATCTCCCCAAAATTACCAACAGGAAATGTGAATTATAAATGCCAGCTCCCCATGCTTCAGGTCACCAGAAACTTTTGCATTTTAACTCAGATGTCACTTAGTGGTTCTAGCAGCAGAAGCAGCAGCAAATTTGTCTCAGTTATCATGGTCATAACAAGCAGGCATTCTGGAAAGCCCCACACAAGCAGCCTTGGAAGGTAAGGGTCATATCACATTTACAGGATAAAACATAAAGCACTCTTTTTGGATCTACTTTAGAAGCAAAATTCAGAGATGCCTCAATTTCAAGTTAGGGGCTTTATAGATGCTGCTAGTCTTGGGTTCTGAGACTGATATCACGGTAGGGACTTTGGTAAGGTTACTGGTCACTTTGTGGGGTCAGTGCCAGTCTTTGGACTTTCCCAAGTTATTGGATCACTAACCTTACCCTCCCTTCATCTGAGATCATACTCTGTGAAGGTAATAGATCAGAGCCTCTGGTTTACTACGATAACAATCACTTATTTGAGCAGAAACTTTACTGAACGTATTTCAGATACAGGAGTTTGCCAGGCCTGTGTGGGCTATGCTGATAAAATGGTGCAGGGCTCCTCAGCTGCTCTATCTTTCTTCCCTGCTGCCACGCCAGAGTCCTCATGGGCCTCTTTGACACAGCCCCTCTGTGAGGGCTCTGGGCTTTGAAAGGTCCTGGCTCAGCTCCTCTTGATCCCAGTGAGCTCAGGGTGACATTCTTGCCATAAAGCATTAGGGAAAATGAAGCCTTAGCTGAACACAGAGAAAAGGGGACATCTCTGCTTTGATAAATGCCTTTCTGTTCAGAGGGATATAGACTGGGTAAGCAGCAGTCCTCTAACATGGAAGGGGCAATGCTCTTTGAATACTGCATTTGAGAAAAATAAAGCAAGACAGAGGCAGACTTCAGCACCGCTTCAAGCACTTGCAGTCCTACTGGCCATAAGAGTCAGCAACAGAACTCATTTTTGGGCACAGATTTTGAACACAGAGGTTGATTATATGACTAATGACAATGGAATTGAACTAATAATAATGAACCAAACAAAATCCAGTTTTGCACTAGGTCAGGCAGGAGAAAATGAAAGGCAGAAGGAAAAAAGTTGATATTTTTGTCTGTCAGTGTAAGAATTGATATATTAGAAGAAATAGTGTGTTTTAGTCCTTCTTTAGAAGCAGCAAATAGCTTCCTTTCACACAGCATTAAGAATCAGTGGCTAAAGTGATTTCACCAAATGGGGAATGTATCCCATTCAAAGACAGCATAATGTGCATTGTTATGGCTTTTTCATTTCTCCTGAATAGCAGCAGGTAGCTATTGTTCTTCTCACTTCATAATCTTCAGAGGTTTTCAAATTTTCCATTGCAGATAATACCATCCCAAAGGAGATTGCATTATTATTGGCTTCTCCGACATTATTTCAAATGTGTCTCTCTTTGGTCATGTTTTGAGGTGAAATAAGTACCATCATATCTGCCTGACTCTTAATATAGAGTTTTATTTTCAGGAGTTGCGAAGCTGTTCTGGTGGATTTCCTTCTTTTCACTAATTATTTGCTTCCTAGATAATGGGGTGAAGAGATCCCAGTCTCACCTTATTAATTTTTTTTTTTTTAAAAATTCAGCAGCTTATATAATTCTTATGTGATTTAAGTTAAGTACTCGTGAGTTCTCCCCCTCCTTCTCCTGCATTCACTTGTGGAGATCTAAAAAAACCCCAAACCACTGTACCAGGAGACCAGAGAAACCCTAAGCCTCTGCATTGTCCATGTTTGATAAGGCCCTTTACCATCTCCAAGGAGCAAGCATTAGTGCTGCAGCTTTTCAGTCGTCATGCCTTTTTCAAGTTCCTTAAAGTTCGTAACAGCAGAAGAGATTGTGATACATGGGGAGCAAACAAATTGGATAACAGCCTTCAGATTATACAGCTGGATTTTTCTAACAGGAAAAATAAAAGTTTTGGGGTACATTTTCCAGTTCCCAATAATTAATATAACAGATATTAATTTTCTTCACTCCTAAACTACAAAAAAAATGCATGCTGACAGTTATCTATATTCTATCCCTAGTCCAGAGGAAATCCTTACTTAAATCACTAGCAAAAAAAAAAAAAACCCAACCAACCAACAAAAAAAAAGAAAAAACATTGCATGGTCGTGCACAGTCCAGATTATTTGACCTGATTTTCTTTTGGTAAAACTCACAACAATGAACAAAGCAAAGCAAACCAAACAAAAACAACTTAACAAATATATATATATATATATAAAACCTCAAGACATTTTTAATTGTAAGAAAAAAAAAAATCAAAGCAGCAAAGCAGAAGCTTTCCAAAATCTAAAATTAATTAAGATATTATTAGATTATTATTCTCTTAATCCTTCAATTTACTTTAGTTCACTAAGGGGTAAGTTTTGGTTTTCTTTCCCACAGCTAAAGTTATGCTTCCCATGGCTCTAACTTGAATCAGAAGTGAAAAAATAATATATCTAGAGGTTGGATAGGTGACAGAAGAAAAAGATGCTCAATTACAGGAGTATCAAAACCAAAGTAAAAACCTTGATAAGATCACTTGATTGTCACTTCTAGCTAGTTCAGTTGATGCCAAACCTAAACTGCTCAAATTTG
The DNA here is from genome assembly GCA_013398275.1 of Promerops cafer. NCBI lineage: Eukaryota > Metazoa > Chordata > Aves > Passeriformes > Nectariniidae > Promerops > Promerops cafer. The sequence continues at coordinate 606,935 of VZSE01001290.1, read as the reverse complement.
CTGACCCTGAACTCTTTGCTTACCAGACTGATTTTCACATCAAAGACATTCATAAAGACAAACTCCTCCTTACTTTCCAGGGCCTATATCAATCAAAATGCTTCAATAAGGTCTATGGATTGATTCAGTCTCCTATTTGCAGGTCTGAATCTGTGAACAGGTTAGCACTCTTAGCTGAATAGGGTGATGTCAAAGTAAAAAACCTTTACAAACCAATTTGCTCAGCAGTCAGCTCATCAAGCTTGCTTGGCTAATGCCAAAGCATAGGCTCTGTGGTAAAACTGTATGCCTAAAGCATACTTAACTTGCTGAAGTTTTGCAAGGTTTAGGTTTGAAGGTTATTTTATTGACATTTTTAGCTTTCAGAGTCAAGTCTGACTCATCTGAAGAAAAACTTTAATTTTTGTTAATTTTATTGCCTTAAGAAAGAAAACTGTAAGCTTTCAAAGTCTTAAAAATGCTGGATCATTCTAGTCCAAGGTGAACGAGTTACTTCCTACATCCAAGTGGTCTGACAACATTTTATTGAGTGGAAGAGGAGAACCTAAGGAAGACTGTCAGTGCTATTAAAAAAAAAAAAAAAAAATTAAAAAGAGAGCAAGGAGGCTATTCCTGGTTATTAACTCAATATAATCAGAACGCTTCATATTCCTGTGCAGATGTAAAATAGGACAATCCTGTCAAAATCCCACCAAGCAGCCATGTCCTTACTGCAGACACCAAGAATGCCTCTGTGCCCAGGCTCTTGTCCCAGCATTTAAAATGTTTATGGAACAAAGATCCAAGAATACCCCCCAGGACCCATGAGGGCTGCACATGTGAGAGTGATGAAGTAGAAAACACATCAGGAAAAAAAAAAAAAAACAACAAAAAAAAACCAAAACAGCAGTTCATGTTATCCTTGGCCCTCCTGACAATGACACCTAAACCTCTGACCCACAGATATGGGCATAATGGAAAAGAGACACTTTCGCCATGGGACAGATGTGCAGAAGTCCTTCAAAAGGCACAAATGTCACATACAGACAAATATCAGTGCCAATTCAATGGTAAATTAAATCCCCTTAGACAGAGTCTCAGGTCTCCTCTCATGGCAGACCCCAAGACCTGAAGTGCAATATCCTCCTACAGAGCCTGAGGCCTTTCTTCCGTGCATTCAGAAATCCCTTCCTGACTATTTACAAGTGCCTCACAGGAATCACTGTTGTGTCAGGTAAGATTGTGTCAAATTCTGGTGTTTAACCTCGGAATCTCCCATGCTCCCCCACACCAGAGGATCCTGCACATTGCTTCCTCTCCAGTCTGTTACAGGGATGTGCATTTCCCTCGTGGATAGCTACTGCTTCCAGCCACTTCATGCTCCAGCAGTTCTGTAAAACTGATACTTTGTCTGCAAGTTGCTACCCCTGGCAGTGGGACTATGCCCAGGGAATACTTCCCTGCTGATGATAGAGAGACAGATCCAGAAGTCAAAATCCTTGAATAGGTGCCTTGCAGCTAGCTGCATTTCCAAACTTTTGTGCTGCTGACTTTACTTGATCAGTGCTACTATGAGTAGTTGGAGATAAAATCAACTTCATATTAATCTATACAGGAACACAGTGTTTCTGGCCTTCTTTACTGACCACTATCTTACCTTGATTACCTCTAAGCAACCTACCTCAGAATATTATACCTTAGTAAACAAAAAGCAAATTTTGAATTATTTTTGAGTGCTTTCATGAATAAAAGCAGTTATTTCAGCTACTGTAATTCATAACTTGATCTTTTTTCCTCAGTCACCAAAACCATTATATATATGTGAAGGTACCTGCCAAATCCTGCCTTGATTGCATGTTCAGCAGAGCAGTTACTTGCATGATTGCTCACGCTGGTTTCTGTGCTGAGGCCTCGCCAAAAGGGGTTGTCCCACACTACCTGAGCCAAAAAACAAGTCCAGTGACAACAACCAGGCTCTGCAACTGAGCACAAATCTGTAGACAAATCCTCTGCATTTCCTCTGCTAGTAATTGGGAACTTTGGAAAGATCTGTCTTTCTTTTTTCTCATCAGAAACCTGACTGAAAGCTTTCAGGCCTGTCACAACATTCTGCTTCTCCGCTGGGTTCATGTTGCGAGGTATTTCCTACGTGGGGAAGAGCCACAGGTGGAGGGAAGGAACCTGGCTGAAGCACAGGGCACTGTCACCTGCAGGCAGGGTGTCCCATGGCTACATCAGAAGATGGTGGCATGCAAACAAAGTGATGAAGACTGATGGTTGCAGGGTGCCACTGAAATCAGTGTAAAGTTATTCAAACTCTGCATTTAGTTTCTGGGAAAGTAATGATAAAGTTTCAGTTGTCGTTGCCTTCTATTCGCAGCCTCTCTTGGAGAAGAATTTGCTGCATTTACAAAGGTTGTGGCCAGATGATAAACTCTGATAGTTTTCTTTCATTTCTGACTTCTTTGATTCTTAAATACATACAAGATAGCAACCTGACTTGGATCCCCACAGTATTAAGTGTGTTACAATTCTTTTTCCTCCAAATGGATATAAGTGCTTGCTCAGAAAGCTGTAAGGATGGAAACTGATTTTGCATTTTCCTTTCCTTGGTCCCTTGGGGATGGAATGGTAAACAAAGAGGAGACAGGGTGAATTCCAATGTTTGCAGCAGGGAAGTAAGTAAACACTGTTAAGCGTGTAAGCGGAGTTTGTCAAGGTTGCCTCTGAAAACCAGAGAATCATGGAAAGATTTGGGTTGGAAGGGATCTTAAACATCATCTCATTCCAACCCTCTGCCATGGGCAGGGACACCTTCCACTGTCCCAGGTTGCTCTGAGCCCCATCCAACATGGCCTTAGACACTGCCAGGGATGGAACAACATTTCTCTGCCAGTGCCTCACCAAAGAATTTCCTCCTTACATTTAACTGAAATCAACAATAACAACAGAAGCTTTTAAATAATAACATTACTTTGATTTGTGGCAATGCTGAGTATGACCTGTGGCTTTTAGAATATTTATTGTTCTTTCCGATATGTTAGAATGTTTCTGGTTTTGTTTTGTCTCTAGTTTTTATATAGGAAGTTACAGAACATACAAGCAAGAGGCTTGCAAGGAAAAGAGAATCCGTAGTGATTAAAGAAGCAGCATAGAAAGAACAAAACAGAAATATAAAAACTTCAGAAACCCACAGTGGATCAAGAGACAAGGGAAAAAAGGGGGCGCAAAAAGAGTTCTGAAAAATTTGCTATATCAAGGCTTAAAAAAGCTACACTGTACACATAAAAAACCCCATAAGAAATGGCAGATAATCTATGTCTAAATCCTCCAGATTAGGACAAATAACCCTGTTTTTGAAGCAGAAGTAAGAATTACATAAGCCATGAAGGTCAAGTGACCCAACGAAGGGACTGGATGTCTGCTGCTGCTGATTGTGATGCAGACCTATAATCCAGATAGTGATGTCTTACTGTGGGAAGTCTGCCTGTGCAGTACTCTGAAGCTCTCAAATAAAGTTTCCTCTTCTGTTTTGTAGGTAAACAGTGACAAGGTAAAATCTACAACCCGTTTGGCTTTGAAATTTTATGTGGTTTTAGTGAAGCTAATAAACAATGGCAAAACACAACTGCACAGGTAGGTATGCTTGAATTTCTCAGCAAAAAGATTTGATATTTAAAATTCTTTAAACTTCCTTCCTCTAGAAATCATAAACTGTAACTTTGTCAGAATTTCTTTAAATTTGCATTTATATTCAAAATTAAGAATAGTTAATTAAGAACAATATTGTTCTTTAATTAAGAACAATATTTTAATACCATAAAACTATGTTCAAGCATCTAATAAAACAAAGATTTTTCTTTTTCTTACTTTTTATGGTTTTGGTCAATTTAAGTGAACCCTTTTGACAAAACTGCCTAAGCAGTGACATGCAACAACACAATCTGACATTGCAGTGGGTGAAAGTAAGTTTTCTGCTCTAGGGTACTTTGAAGCAATATTGCACTGAATTCAGTTCACAGCATGCTAAACACAGAGGAAGAACACGCTTGTGTACAGGACCTTAGAAAGCTGAAGGTGAGTATCTTCACCCGAGTCTTGGATGTCAGGTTCAGAAAGCTAAATTCAACCTTTGTCATCCTCTCTTGTGGAGAGGAGATGACCTAGAACACTATGGAAAACCGGAGTGTTGCAAACTACACAGGAGAAAATACTGAGAAGCTGCCGGGAAAGAGGAGGGACTCCTGAGACACTGAAGGATAGCAGCACGTTGACTTAATCGGGGAGGAAGTTGTTCTCTGGTTTTATTGTCACTGCCACCATATTTTTCTTCATATTAGTTCTGCTTCCATGTCTGAAATGTCACTTTGGGGACTGCTGCCAGATGTTGTTTGGATGAAGGTGACAGAAAGTGTTATAATACTAGATGAGTCTGGCATATGTGCATCATCTATAATAAAGTTCTACCTGCAAGAGCAATGATAATTTGCAGAAACTGATGAGCTTTTGCTGAAGAGGAGAAGCCATGGCCAGCACTGCGTAAGTAGCATGAAATTCTGTATCCCACTGAGAGTTCACTGTGAGCGTGTCTCTAATAGCAAGTTTATGAGTAATGGTATAAATGTATGCTAAAAATATTAAAAAAATTTAGCCCTGAGAAAATTCAATTCAGTGTTTCTAGTGCTCAGTCCTGAGCAAAGAAAGTATTTGGTAGCTGTGGGCATAAAGCAAAGATGGCTGTATGGATGCGTTATAGTCCTTTCAATATACTTTTCTAGAGAGAAATATTTAATTTTATCTGAGTTTCTTTTCTCTACAGTTGATCATAACAATTGTTTTTTTTATCACCTGCATTTTTTCTTTTGCTCTTCTTTCTTCTCTTTCCTCTGAACTGTCCACTCTATTTTAATCTTATATTGGCCAGTGGAAAAGGGGAACAGAAAATAATGTTTTGTCAGATCTTTTAAACAAATATGTTAGGAATAATTAAATAAGAAAATCATCATTATGCGCCCCTTGGTTTCATAATTATCTGTATGCTAGAATCTATTTATTAAAAAAAACATATTGATATAAAAGTTTTACATACATGCAGACACGTTTGTAGAGAGCACACATAGCTCATCTTTGTACCCTATATCCATGGTGCAAAGAGTCTCAGAAGACATTTAAATTACAAATACTCCTATTTTAAGTCCCTGGAGTAATTTCACTTTAAGTGAGATTAAGATCCAGTATAAGTATTATGAATGGGACTATTATTCAAGTCAGATGACAGTTCCCATTATAAAGCCCTGATTTTGGTGGCCTATAATTTTGCTGAACTTTAATCTTTCAGGCTGACGTGTTCCTCACTGGCAGGATGGGGCTGGAGGCTATATGGTTCAGAAGGATGGTCCATCTGTCAGAAATACAGCCTGTCCCCTAAATTAAAACTTCATTTTATCTCTTCACAGCATATTCTTACTCCTAATTTCTTACTCTCTAATTTCGAGAGATACTCCAGTGTCCTTGGGCTGAGCCCCTGATTGCCACATACCAACAGCAAGATGAGGATCCGGGCAGTACATGAAAGAGGAAAAGGGAGGAAACTGGAGGGAAGTTAATCCTGCTCCTGTTGGGAACTCTACTGTCAGCTTCTGCTTTTCTCCCTCTTCCCATTTTATTTTAGACCCCATTTTTTATGTCCCAGTGGGAAGCCAAAGGAGGAATAATCCTGAACTGCCTTGCCATCTCTCTGTTAAAGAGAATACATCTAAACATCTATTTATTTCAAACAATAGTGAGAAGCTGGCAAGTGAAATTGTGATGTGATAAAAGTAATTTACTAATCCAATTCCTTTTTATTCCTGAGTACCTGATTTGCAGAACTACTGAGTATTCACAGCATCATGGCCAGCAAGAGAATCTATATAGTCAACTAACCTAAAAACTAACTTATCCCAAAACAGCCTGAAAAGACAAATTGGTGTCTCAGTGGGAAACCAAAACTGAAAGTTAATTTTGACCAGTGTTATGAAAATAAATTTTAAAAAAATCCTTAGAACTGGAGTAAATCAGTTCTTATGTATCTCTACTGAAGTGCATGTAAACTTCAGAGTATGTAAAAGAACTTTAGAGCATGTAAAAGATATTGTAGCTTAAAAGGCAACAGGGGTCAGTTTGTGGGAATTGTGCTGGCAGCATAGGCAAGAATACTTGAGAAAATTTACCCTTAAATTAAACAGAGAGAAAGCTCTTTCTTATAACAGAGAACAAGACACATCTGCTCACTGAGTACAGAGTAGAAGACATGCAACCCCAGTGTAACTCATTCAATTGCAAAAAACTTGTAATGTCTGAAGATTGAGCTTGGATTATCATGCTTCTGATCCACACACAGATATTTACATTTTAGAAACTCGGGTTGGCAGGGTATAAAATCCAAAAAACTGGTGAAAAAAAAAATCAATTAAAATATCCTACAAATTTGAGTAATGCACACATAATGGTTTCTTTTTCCCCATTCCACAGCAGCTACCAAATAAAAAACAATCCATATGTATGAAAACATGGTATTAGTGGCTCCTCAGTAGTCATACAGAACTATTTCAGCAGCTCCCTAAATCTGCCTGCAATCTGGGTGTTAAAAGAAATGGGAAATTAGCAGCAGCAAACTAGCAGTGATAGCTGGAATTTTTTTACTCTAAAGCACATCTAATAAATGCAGGTCACTTGTTTTGGCATGAAGGTCTAACATTATATTTAGAAACCCATTTTATCCCAAACAAGTTTCCTTGGGACTTGTGTACCGAAGACTGGAGAAAATCATTCAGAAGTGGAAGGCAAGAAGTTATCCCAGAGCATCTAAAATGTTATGTGAGTGGTGTGGTTTCACCCAGTAGTTCTCAGCTTAGACTAGAGATTTCTCTGCTCACTAATACTTGGATGTGCCATTCTGAGATAGGCTTGGGTGATGTCCCTCAGAGGGAACATCGCCTTTGGACCTTGGTGCTCTCAGAATAAATACCTGATGTTAAAATATTTCTGTGAAAGATACTGGATTTTTTTTTTTCATTTTTCATTTACTCTCATGAAGCCTTGGGTTTCATTCAAAGTTTCACAGGATCAGTGCTGAAACAAGCAGTCACCTACACATGACCAGACTATACATGTTCTGGACTAGAAAGCCACACTGTCACTCAAACAAGTGTATAAATACATAAAAAAAATAAAAAAAAAAACTATAACAAATTTAAAAAAAATAATTAATACCTCCAAATATATACACACACACACAAATAGTCAGCCATAAGGAAGAGCTTCAGCAACTCAGAGAAGAGGGTGAACTTCTCATCTATTTCAGGCTAACCTATAAGCAAAACAGATAAATGTGTTAACTACTTTCCCAAGTGGAGTCTCAGGGGACGTTGAGAAGAAACATATGCCAATAATTGTAAAGAGGGACTACTGCTCACTTTTAACAGCAAAACATATGAGAAAGTTTGTGGGCTTTAAATACTGTTTCAATATTTGAAAAATAAGAATATAAAAGCAAGCAACTGAGCACTGCAACAACTTTAACTGTTGTAAATATGAAAAGGCTCTATTTTTCAGTACTGTCATAGTATTTATCTTAGAAAACTCAGACAGTTTGGCTAACTGTATCATTATTATGCCATTCATCAACCACTGTGGTTATATGTCACTTTTAGCATTAATTGACGGGTGATTCTCTTATTCCCTCTGCCTCTGTCCTTGATATCTTCTACACTAAATTTCCTAATATTTTTTTTTTGTTTTCTGTGATAGTTCGTAAGCAAATTCTTGCTGTTTGTAGTTTTAACTCCATAGGGCTGAGCAAAGTTGACATAAAAAATTAACAAACAAAAAACACCCCATGAATTTAACTATAAAGTTACTTCAAACCTTAATAATGTGAAAATATTTATAGTCATATACTTTAAGGAATTTCATAACCCACAAAACACAACATTCTCTAGTCTGATTAGTGATACCGGTTAAACATATTATTTTTATTATGTTCTTGGCAGCCTTACAGAGGAAAATAAGCTGTTGTCTACCTTCCTGCTTTTTGAGTGTTCATGTATTACAGATCCCTAAGTCTCAGTCATATATTTCTAGTTGTCTTCTCACCATTTACCCTACACCCTCCTTTCAGGGAGTTGCAGAGGGTGATAAGGTCAGCCCTGAGCCTCCTTTTTTCCAGGCTAAACTGCTGCTCTCAGCTGCTCCTCATCAGACTTGTGCTCCAGACCCTCCACCATGTCCACTGCCCTTCTCCAGATCTGCTCCAGCACCTCAATGTCCTCCAGAACTGAGGAGCCCAAAACTGGATGCAGAATTCGAGCTGTGACCTCACCAGTGCCCAGTACAGGGGGATGGTCACTGCCCTGGTCCTCTGGCCACTTCACTGCTGATACAGGCCAGGAGGTCCTTGGCCTCTCTGCCCAACTGGGCACTGCTGGCTCATGTTCAGCCCATGTTTATCAGCAACCCCAGGTCCTTTCCTGCTGGGCCACGTTCCAGACACTCTTTTCCCAGGCTAAAGCACTGCATGGGATTGTTGTGGCCAAGAGTAGGACCTGGCACCTGGTCTTGTTTAACCATTGGTCTTGGCCTATCTATCTGGCCTGTCTATATGTTTCAAAATGTGAAAAATTAGTAGCACCCAATATTGTTATCCTGCATCCTCTTATTTCTCCTCTTTATTAAATTTTGAATAACTGCTTAAAAACTGCAGCCACATTTGAAAGAAAATTAAGAGTATTAAAGCCGTTAAGTATTTACAATGTTCTTGGGAAACGGGCAAACACTGAATTAGTTTCATCACTTTGAAAAAGGATGCAGCATCAACTCAACCATTATGAGACACTTCAGTATGTCTATAGGATAGCAACACTGTAAATACCAAAAGTATGTGAAAAGATTAGACCTAAAGACTCCTGCTAGGAGACACAATGGATAGAAAATTAGACTTCATTAATTCTGCTCTCCAAGGAACAAAGCTTTTTTTTTTTTTCTCATTCAGTTGCATCAGGCTTTGTATTACTGCTTTAAAATTAGCTATGTCCACGTCAAATTCATTTAGCTGAAAACTCCTTGAGGTACTTTTGATCTTCCATAAATCAAAAGCTCTTGTGAAGAATTAGCTTCAACAACATTCCGGCCACATATTAAACTAAAAGCCTGTGAGATGTTCTTAGCAGAATACAGGAATTATGTTACTGTAGATTAGAACAAAAACATTTTTTGGGTTTTTTCTACAATTTTCAAAGCAAAGGAGAAATTGTTTTGTTACTTTTCTCTCATAGCTTTCTCCAGTGGAAGAGGAGTTGGAGCAAGTATTCCTGGAATTTACATCACCATCCAGAAAACCACAGTAGAGCACTGACAAACTCCATTTTTCACTCTGTTTAGGAGGCAAGCTCTTTGCACAGGGATTCTTGCCTTGTTCTGAACACTCAGAGCATCAAAAAGCCCATGAGTTTTAGGAAGTTCCAGTGTTCTTCCATAGGTCATCTCACAAAATATTTTGTCTGGTCTAACAGGCTTAGTTGGATTTGCTTTTGGGATTATGAGTCCATTGGTTAAGCTTCAGTTATTTTATTCAGTTTTTGTTCATAATCAGGGGATTAAAAAATACAGTCTAACAATCTAATCATACTCCACTGTCAGCTGAAGAAAAGTGCCAATGTTAAGTTCCAACTCTCACAAGGATAGCACTTTAATAAAGGGTGTAATCTAGATGGTGATGTAAACCATTGAAAGAAATATATCACATTTATATCTTTATAGTGTGATGTGGCTCATCAGCTGCAAGAACAACTACAAGAATCCCTTACTTTTTTTTTCTTTAACTTTAATAAGTGGCCTTCAATGTTGTTTCTATACTTGCATAAGGTTTGTACTCAAATGTCACATTAAGAGAGAAATCACTCACTTGCTTCCATTCTCTGTAAGTTTTTCCAAGTCTTGCTTATTACTGTGCAATAATTTGTACATTTTGATTTCCAAATACACCATTATCCTACTAAATTATTTAGAGAACATCGGTCATATCTGTACACTCATTTTCCTGCCTGTCCTTGCTGCTTAAGCAGTAAACACTCTCTTGCCAGGGTGGTGTTTTACTGACCCTAAGCTTTGTACCCTACAGGACCACATCTAAATGGACTACCAGAAAAACACTCTTGTCAAAGTGAGTTCTGGAAAAAGCAGAAGACTGGGTATCAAACTCAGTCCTGCTCTTCATTCCCAGTGAATTTACTGAGCTAAACTATGTGCCTGTGCAGTGCTAGTTCAAGAACCAGTTTTGATCTAGGTTAATTCACTGCCTGGCAGTCCATCAAGCATTTCTATATTTGTGTCTACTCTAAAATCATAAAAAGAAATCTGGTTCTTGAAAAGAGCCATTTCCTAGACTGTAGTGAATATGGCTGTTGGCAAACGCCTGAAGCATTAAACATTCTGCTTCAATGTGTGGCTCTTTTGGTCTTTTAATTGATTGGGAAATTCCCAAGAATCTGTTTCAAACTTAACAAGCACATTGGAGAACTCAAGACCCAGCAGCTCAAAGACTCTTTTCAGTGTCACAGATTTCTTGTGCTGCAATGTGCATGTGGTGATGTGTATAACTTGACTGGACCACACACTGAATATTTTGCAACAGCACTGTCCTACAGTTAGAGCATCATTCTTGTGCTAGTTTTTGAATATGTAATCAAAGATCTCCAATAAATTAAAGGAAAAACAAACAAAAAAACCTCAAACAACTGCAGAGAAAAATACTTGCCAAGAAAAATCTCAAACCGAAGTACAATAAAACAAGGACAGATTTTCGAAGTTAGTGTAAAACAGAGGGGAAAAGGGAAATTTGAATATGAAAACACAGTAATAACAATACCACCATAATATCAACAGGGACAGACAAAACAAGTAAAGAAAGCAACTGGAAGAAAAGTGGAATTCCTTTACCTCTTTTTGAAAAAAACAAATTTTTATGCAGCTCCAAGTGGTCTGGATTTATTTTACCTTAATTTTACGTTAGTTTTCTACCATGTGAGCAATGTAGGTCAGTTTTAAAGGGAAAAAAAAGTGACATTTTGAATCAAAAAGTCAAAGTTTCATTTTACAAATGTCAAAATGAAATGGTTTGGCATTTCCAAAATGAAACATTTCATTTTAGAAAGGTCAAAATGATATGTTTTGACATTTTTTAAATTTCTCCCTGCTTTTGTTCTGACCAAAACTATTAGTCAAATTCAACCTTGATTAGTTTCAAGCCCCTTTAAGCTCAATTTTCTATCCTAATTACCAGTCATGAAAAAAGATTTGCCCAGTGTCATTACAAAGAAAACAATACAATCTTTAAAACTGTGCTGGAACTGCTTCTGTAACACTCTGTCCCTCTCCTGCTTTGCCTCAGCCTCCAGCATCCAAGCACCTACCCACGTATTTTCACAGCTGTGAGAGTTAGCTTTGCCCTACTGCGTCCCTTAAATCAAAAACAGTAACACAGCCAAAGGCACAATGTCTCAATTAAACCAGAAGCTGGACAGAGAATTAATTGTCCTAATGGACAGTTTTCAGCATTTTTATAGTGCACATATATTGCCCAGGTGTTACAATTACAGTCACTATAAAAATGCTTATAGGTGAATGAATGCACCATGTGAATGTGAGGCAGAGTAATCTGCCCATTGCCCTTAGCAATAACATGTCAGCATTTCTTTTCAGTGTCTCATGGGCAGTCCACACTAAACTCAATATTGTTAGTTTAGCATCTTATGAATAAATAAATCATATTAAGCACAGCAACCAGGATTGAGGTCAAAACACTGAATAAAAATAAATAAGAGAAGTTACAGTGCCTGCTTGCTGTGTTGTTGGGAGGTGTGTGTAGCAGAGTGAGAGATCAGCTTTCCCACTATTCTACCAGCACTCTGGGATCAGGGCGGGGTGGGCAGGGGACAAAAGCAACACCATTGTGCTGACTGCAAATGCACCACACCAGATTTACAGCAACATCGTGCAGAAATACTTCTCCATGGAGTCAGGGGTTCTTCCATGAGCATTGCTGGAATGGAAGAGTGTGAAAGGGATTTATTCCTTTTGCAGGCATTAAGGACAAATCCGAGGAAAACAGGCAAAGGGATGTAAAAAGAACCTATGACTTTTTTTTTTTCCACCCAAGCATATCAGATCAAGTGATCCTGATAAATGTCATGGATCATATCATTCTGTCTGTGATCTGACCCTAAACAGCCTGACTAGAAACAACATAGCTCCAAGAATCCTTCCGTTATTTATGCTTTTTGCAGGATTTTTGGTTTGCTTGTTTGGCTCTTAATTTTTTTAAATGAATATTTAGAAACTTGTGGCATAAAGGTATTCTGTAGAGAATCTCAGGAAGGACATAAATACATTTAGTAATGGTTCATTTACTAGATCTTGCCTGCACAGAATGTATGTACTGAAATTTTCTCTTTCAGTCCAGTTGGTGTCTGCCCTGTCTGTTCACTCCTGATGACACTATCCAACTCCTTTCCACAAAATCAAGTAAAACTATGGTGCTTGTGTCCTCCTCATGCCCTCAAAACTGGCAGGTTGTCAATATGTGCTATCCTGCACTGTGTCTCCTGGAATCCTTCTCAGACTGATGACTTTCAAGCCCTTAAACCTGGCTATGCAATACTTTGTGCAAAACGTTATCTGCTGACAGAATCAAATAGCATGTTATTAAAGTTTGAAAGGCTTTATCTATTTTTCATAAGCATTTTAATAGGCACTGCATTCCCTTTTGCCTCCCATATGCTCATCAGCCAAACTGATCTCAAAATGGACATTGTATACTTAGATTTTATTACAATAGATCTCCCAGAGGCAGTAGAAAGAAGAAACAAGTGCTTAGCTCTACTTTACCTAGGCTTCAAGGATTACTAAAGGATTGCAGCACAAAGGGTTTAGGTTTTGTTTGGTTTGGATTTTTTTTTTTCTTTTTCACTTTTGTTGCTGATGCTGTAATGCCAGATTTTGAACTGTAACTGTACTCACCCCTCCTGGCTATTCTTAGGGCCATTTTGCCATTTCTCTATGTTCTGCTTGGGAACACCACTGTTTTGTATTGTGAAAGAGTGAGTTCCAACTCCAGTGCTGATGGAGCATGGAAACTTTGTGTTGGTGTCCAGACTCCTCTCCCACAATTTTGCCAGGTATAATTCATATTGCAACATGTTGTAATATCAACCAAAAGCAGTGCTTCACAAACTTTACCACCTGAGATGTTCCTTAGATTTTCACTTGGCAACCCCAAAACCAATTTACACCTGGCAGTTCCATTAGTTTTAGTTATATAAATTATTTTACATATATACACATTTTCAGAATACAAAAAACCATTTTTTCATTCAAATGAAAGCTTTCAACAAGCTTTCCTCAGTAATGGGATATGAAGCTAGTAAAACAAAGGGTGTCTTACTAGAGGATCGATTGGATACTTTTAGAAAATATTGGATTCTTTATCCTCCTAAATGAAAGGGCTTCAGGGATAGATCTGTAATCCAAGGATAAGCAATCCATAGCAAGTCTACCTGATGCTCAAAACAAACATACGTTGTATCTTTTAGGGCGTATTGGCCACATCTACACTGTACATCATTTGGCCTTGCTTCCACACAGGTAATCTGCCAATAACAGCAATCAGTTTGGGCTGGTTTCCACTCACGTAGGAATCAGGATAAGCCCTGCTGGACCCATTAAGAGACTGTTTTTAAAACATGAAGTTATGTGAACATTATTGAGGGCCAGGACCTCTGGGTCAGCACTGGAGGACTATGTGGAAGGAAGGGGGACAAACTTGGTGCAGTTCTACTCACGCTGTCCAGAGGAGCAGTCCAGTCCTCATCAGAAGTTATTCCCAGGAGTACACCTGAGTTTTGTTTTAGGAAAGGCTAGTGGGGGCATTTGGACACAGAGCCAGGGAGCTGGCTGACAGGTTAGTGCTGTTTTATTTGTCAGCATGGCTGCACCCGTGGAGACATCAGCCCTATTGTGTATGTGACATGTACATTTGACATATGTTACAACGCAGTAATTTCACATATTGCCAGGGGGAAATGATACTGAAAGAAAAAAAGAAAAGAAACGAAAAGGAGGAAGGAAAAAGCATCAAAATGATGATGCAGCAAAGCAGAGAGTCTTCTCTCAGAGCCAGAGCAATCATTGTTTTCCTTAAGGCATGTAAATGCTTTCACCTTACACTGAGGATTTAGGAATAATGTAACTATTCTAGTGGCTCAGTGCAGTACATTTCTGCAGTAACTCGCCTGCCCTCTACCAGTATTTCTTTCTCTTCCAATGGTTCACAATTTTGTTTTTTTCCCCACATCTTTATTTAAAAATATTTATATTATGTAAATGACAGAGAGCACTGTATGTGCTTTTTGCCTTGCGTACTACATTTCATTTGCAGGAAACCATGATTAAAAATACCAAAACACAAACATTTTACCAACGAACAAAGCATTCATAACAGTAATGTTTCCATGTCAGATTACTAACTCAACTTTAATCTATATGAACTGAATTCTGAAATAGATGTGAAGACTGTTTATCTGTACCTGGAATCACTTGGTATTTTTTCCTGATTGTCAGATGGATGTTTTCCCATTCATTATCCTAGACTGGCTTGGTTTGGCAGAGCTGTCTTTGCTTATGCCTGAGACATTCTGCTACTGATCAAGGAGAGTAAAGAAAGCAGAGGTTTGGTTTCCCTCCACGTATTTGAGGTTATATTATGATTTCACCAAAGCTCATTCCTTATTACAGGTCTATAAAATGTCTTCACTCATCGGTACTATGGGAACAGGATAATTTATTTATTTATTTATGGAAAAATCAAAGCTGACTTTGGTGGAAATTGAGTAATATCAGAACTAGCACAGCTTCATCCTACTACCGAACAAAAGGTAACAGGAAATGGGCCCAAAAGGTCACAAAGAATTCCAGAGCCCTGTTCCACCTGGAACTGAAGTATGTGCATAAATTCTCTCTTGGATAAGAACATTAAATAACATCAAATGAGTTTCTTTAGTTAGTAATTATGATTATCTTGTGTTCCTGAGATGTAAATAAAAGTATTCAAACTTCATACTGAGAATAGTTTCCTCTTTTCATTAAACGTCTAAAACAAAAAGTTAATTCAGTACCTACAGGAACTCATAGGAACACTTTTATATCAGGAACTAGGAAAACTTACCAATCCTGACACATTCACCAGCTACAGGAGTTAATCAGACTAAGATTTGGTGCCAGATATATTCTGAGATGTAGCTACTCAGCAGAAAATATGCTCCTCAATTCCACAACTAACTTGAGCAGTTCAAGATAGGCAAGAAAACTGATACTTTCAGGTCAAAAGTTCTTAAATTGGTAATATGTCATGAAAGAAAAAACACCCTAAAGAAGAAAATCATAAGATACTTGGTCCTCATTTCAGCTTTGTAACAAGTAACCTTACACAGTTGTTTAACTCATCTGGAGGCAAAAGAATATGTAATGATTTAAAGATACTGTGGGTCAGAAAAATAAAAATATTAACATAAATGTTTCAAAATACCAAAAAAAAAGAGATATAAAGTAGTAAAATAAGCACTTTCATCTCTTAAAGATTTGTGTCATCCAACAGAATCTTATACAGGATGAAAGCTGTAAGGTAATAATTGCATGATAATGTCAGTTTGTAATGTGCAGCAAATGCAGGACACAAAGGAGCTTCATTAGAGGATGGGTCTTCATTTTCTTGCCCCTATTCACCTGCTGGAAATCAAAAATTCAAAAGGCAACATGAGGGAGGTCAGCATGTGGTACCTCTGGAGAGGACTGTGCCCGTAACTAGGGATAGGCTCAAATTAATCAGAAGTCACTGGTGAAATGGTGTCTGAGCCCTTATAAAATCTGTTCCTGTTGCTATGTTATAAGAAGAGAAGGAAGAAGACTATTTTTTAATTTTTCTTTTTTTAAATCTAGCAGTCAGAAATCCCAGTTTGCTGTCTAAGGTTAAAACTAACAGCTGAAAATATCTTGGGAAAATTTCTATCTATAATAAAACAAAAAGGGAAAGGATGTATATCTGGAAATATACCCACTGAATATAAAACTGCTCTAAAGATACGATCTTAAATTTTTATCTCATTAATACAACTCCTTCCTAATACAGTTGAAAAGAAAGCCTGTTTACCTACGTGGCTTTATTTACACACATACATCTACACAAAACATGCAATCCAATTGCACACGACATGGAATAAGAATTGATGTGTGGAGATCAGGGCTGGCTTTGTTGCCTGCTGAGCACTTCAGTGCAGATCTATGTAGGACAAATTCCACTGGAGAGTGTCTTTTATCATTAGCTGATCCCAGGGTCTCATGGAGATTGCACTTCATTGACTGGCAGCGTCTTTCCTTGTTCCACTGAGAAGCACAGTCTGGTGGGATTATTTTACTTTTATTTTTCCCCCATCTTTTATTTTTTCCCCTGTCTCAAGACAGATGTTAACTATGTGAGTTAACCACTGGTTTTAAAGGCCTCAGAGGACGTGTGCATGAAAGGTTGATCACGGAGGAGCAGGAAGAAAAGAAGGAATAAGATCTGTAAAGAACAGCTTTATGAAGCTGTGACCAGTAGGTCTGCATGCTCAGAATCTATTTTTTTTTCCCCACTGATGTCAAGTAGAATTTTTTCACTTGTTTAAATCCTGTTGTACCTTAAGAATTTTTAGAGGGGGAAATAAGGATTAAAAGGGGAAAAAAAAAGTACTTTTAATAGCAAAAAAACAGGTGGGAAGAAAAGGGAAGGAAAAAAAGGAAAGTCAAATAGCTAGCATCACACAAGCTGAGGAAGGGCACATCGCAGGGTTAACATCACAAACTGTTTAGCAGTTCAGAAGAACACATATATATTCCTATTAAATAATTCAGTCTGAACATCAACACCTTTTCAGGCTAGAGAGTACTTTTTCCATAGGAAAAAGAAAAGCCAGTTACTGACCAAAATGTCTGGCCTCTTCTTGCTCATAGACTGTATTCGATTTTCACTACGTATTTATAAAGGAGAATTAAGGTTAACATCATACAGGATAGGAATAATCTTTAGATTTTTCACTGCTATTTCAGCTTCCTTACTGCAGTTCTCCATAAGACGTTATTTGTTTTGTTTGTTAAGGATTTACTAAGAGCTAGTTTGCAACTTGAATTATGCGAGGGGCTTATTGAAGGCAAGATCACAATTTCCTCTCTCCGTGGACATGTTTCAACTGCATTGTGAAAGAATGAATCTCACCCTGAATCTCTCCTCATTCCCAGACTTTTCAAGAAAGCTTAAGGAACAGCAGAGGATGTCTCCTTCTTGAACACTACAGTTTGCACAATGAGCTGGTTTGTGAAATACTAGAACATGAAATATCTGAAACACTTTGCCAGGGAAAAATACAAACCCAAACATGCTCTGGGGAGGATGTGTCCAACGTCACCATTTAAACAAGGGTCTCCTGCATTTTAAGCTCAGGCTTGGTGTCATATCTGGGGCAGCACTGAGAGGCAGAAGGATCCATTTTCTGTCAGCCCTTCAGGGAAGAATGCATTGCATTTTGTGCTGCCTCTACATGTCTTGTGGATTAGGAGCAACTGAACGTGCTCTTGCCCTATCTCAACGTAGTGCCATGGATTAAGCAGCTTGTGTGTGAATGAGAGCTGCATTCAGCATGAGAGTTTTGCAGTGCTGGCTTTTCTGGTATAGAAAAACCTCTTTAGAACAATTTTTATCTGTTTATTTTAGTATCAGATAGTAAAATTAATTAGCTTTATTAAAGAGCAAGCAACTGATACTCAAGAAAACAAGCAGAGTAGCAGGATTCCAAAAATACGCCTGCCACCTGGCATGGCCTGATATAAGTGCTTGCTTAAAAAATATAGCTGCAGCTGTAAATTTTACTTGTTTCTATAGGCAAAATTGATGCAACACTTTACTCTGTTTATCTAAAAGTATTTGCAGTTCTTGACTCATTAACACATTGACTGGAATATCCATAAACTGAGTTAAGACTCAATTTATTAGAAACTTTTCTTATTTCAGATAGTTTTCTGTAATTCCTACCTATCCAGATATCTAGGTATCTGTTGTGCTTCCATGGAAAGCTATTTTCATCAACCACACTAAAACAAACAAAAAAAAAATACCCCAATACAACCTAAAAAACCACCAAACCCCTACACATTTCATGTGTGTTTCCATATTGGCTAAATACATAGTCAAACACTATGCTTAGGATGGATAAAATCTCAGCATTAAGTGACTGGTTACAACAAAGAGCTTCACAAATGTGATGTTTTTTTTTCCCCAGACAGACAGTACAGCAATGGAACAGTTAACTGTGATGACTTCTGGACCAATATGCTCATATTATATGTGTTACTGTGTCATTGATGAAAAATGTATAGTATATTCAGCTGCTCCTTTCAAACCATTTATTAAAACAGCCACAAAGAAAGAGTTTCAGCGGGTCCAACAGTTCCAACTGGTCGTGTGCAGTGCAGTTAACTTGGCTTAGTGATGTGCCTTCTGAATATTTCAACTCATTAAATAATTCCATTAACTGTATCATCAATACTCCACAAACAAATATCTTGAGATACCTGCATTTCCTGATTTATACACAACATTAAAAATATTTATATCCCATCTGCATTAAAATATGGATACCTGCTGTAGAACATGTCTCAACAGGCAAGCATATCTATAACTTTCAATAACTTTTTCCCTAGGAACTACCAGGAATGAAGGACTAAGTTGAATTAAAGCCTTCACACTTATTTGGGCAAATGTACTTCTGCCCATTCATGCCTTTTTTTTTTTAAATGCATTCTTTGTCCATTATTATCCCAATGATGAGAAAAACATGACACCTAGACACTTCAATAACTGCTGCACTGTGTATCCACATTGCAAAGCTAGGCTTGAGAAAGCAGGACCCCATGTGCTTCCTAAAATGCAAACCTTTAGTTCTTTGCCAGAAAGGCAAGGAATTCTGCCAGTACCACCAAATCATAAGCTCACCCTAATTCTGTCCTTCACCTCTTCCATGATGCTTCCCTTTGGTATGTCCTTTGTTCAGCAAACTAACTGCTGTATGCAGCCAAGAGACAGAAACATGCTTAGGACCTTTTGGCTCAAAATAAGACTATAAAAAGATTAGGCCAGTACTCAAAATTTTACTGAAAAAAATTTGTTGTACACTCATACAAAGCTATCTTATTCTAATGTTAACTTATGATGCAAAAATATCCCTTTTCTTCAAATTACTTAGTCACAAATGTATCTTACACAGGTAAATAGCAAAATCTTAGATTCTAGTAGATAAAACTGACCATGATGGGAAACAAACTAAACTAAGATCATGAAATAATAACAGTAATTTTGAGCTTCCAATTAGTCTATATTTGACTGAAGTAAACTCTTGGATAATAAAATTGAAATATATTATTAAATACCTTCTAGCACTCTACCATTCTTTTACCTCTCTTCTCCAGCTGTCTTAGCATTCTCATTTTTACAATTACCTATATATTGGGGATTTATTCTACTCTGTAACCGTGGCAACAAGTTATTCCCTTTCAGAACATACTGTACATTCATATTTTTTTACATAATAATAATGCATAGCTATTATCATCTGAAAGCAGCAAGTAAAGTGGTGTATTTGACCCTGAAGTTTTCAGGTCATTATCAGGACTGGATGATAGCTCTCAAAGAGCGCTACATCTTTTTTAAAATTATTATTATTATTTTTACTTTATTTCTTTATTTAGGAAGTTCCTGAAGACAGTTAAACATAAACTTGGATTCCAAACAGGAAATAAAATCCTAGCACCAGATTTAAATTACATAAATGTGCTTAAATCCCAAACTGTAATCTCACCAGTATCACCACTGACAACATCAAAGTATTTCTCTCTACTAAGATGAGGATTTTAGTTTGGAAAAAAAAAAAAAACACAGATCACAGTACTAAGGACCTTCACTTGTTAGGGACATAAAACCCTCACAAGATTTCTAAATTGCAACACACTTCAGACCCTCAGACTCTCAGTGCTTTGCTTCACTGAAGAGATTTTACTCTTAGCACAGGAATGAAGTCTCTCTCTTGTCTTACAAAAATTACAGCTCTCTCTCAAGCCAGTCATGCTGGGTCATCTGCTCCTGTTTTTCGGATAGGACTGATCTTGCAGGACACCTGTGAGTCCCATCTCCTGCTTGAAATCCAGAAAATGCTACTCCTAATAAGCCTGTAATGGGGATGCAAGAGTGGAAAAGATGGAAAAAATGGCACATTAAAAAAAAAAAAAAAAAGGGAAGAAAAGAGAAAAGGGGAAACAAGTAAAATTTCCCCATTCACTTTATGCTGATCCTCTCTTTCCTGCCTTTTATAAAATTGTTTTATTGCATCACAAATAAATTGTTAAATAAATAAATATTTTTAACAACAAAAAAAAATAAGCTCCTGTGTTTGAAACATCTAACCTAGCTAATATAAAATGCACTTAAAACAGAGTTAGCACTCTATGTAACAAGATCATAGAGATTGTAAAGTTGCCTCATTTTATTCATATTACAAAACTGCCACATGTAATTTGGTAATTTTAGCTGTCTTTGATCATCAGACGATGAAGATTTATCTATCATAAAGGCTAATTACTGCTATCATCTTCCATAGACAGTGGTCTCTATAGGCCCTGCTTGTACTTTTTGATGGAAAGAAGAGGGCCAGACTTTGATGATTTCAGACCTGTCTCATCAAAGAGCCAGTGGGGCACTACCCTTAATGTATTCACTTCTGAAGAGACAGTAGGAGCACTGCCATCTGCTTTACACCACAAAAATCCTCCAAGAAAGATCCGTTCAAATGACGACGTCTTACCCTTCATCGGCGATACGGGCACAGACTGGTGAGCATTTCAGAGGAAATAAAGTGAGAGAGGAACAAAAAAAGGAGGTCATGAATATTGCAATTGCCCTACCTTATCAGAATCTGTCTCTCACCAACCTTTGTGACCTCTCTGCAAGTACTTAGCATGCCCTGTGATTCTGCTATTAGCAACATCCTCAGCTTAGCAGTCTAATAGTATTAACGTGCTGCTAAAAAATAGGGTGGAATGGAGAGAGATTTGGAAAGTATGGAGCATCTAACTGCAAAATAAAACAAGCTTTTTCTCTCGTTAAATATAGCCAGAATTCAGGGCATCATTGATTGGTTTTAAATCTTGCCGATGAAAAGAAATGAGTGAACAGGCTGAACTAAGCTGTTATAAACAAAACATTCAAACACTCCAAAAAATAGTTCCTTAAATCTAAATTACCTCTAATTCCTAAAGAAATTAAGTAACTAATTTCATCTTGTTTGGGTTATTTAATTATCTGATAGAAATAAAAAAGCAGGGAGCAAGGCTGAATCAAAGAAAAGAAAGATTGGCTTTTTGTCTCACAGTGAGACACACAGCTTAGTTGTTAATAACAAAATGCTATAAGCCATATGTTTCTTGTGGTTTTCTTTTAAGCTTGAAATTAGAATGTGCTAATTAGAGTGTGGGCCACATACAAAAATACAGCACTCCAGCGGAATTGTGCCTGTATGAGGACTACATTGTTGATGAGAAGACTGGTGCTATAATTATCTTACAATCCAAGAAGTAATTCACCTTAGTAATTTTTGAATATATCTAGAGCCTGGTTCACAAATCACTTAATTGCTTTTATGCATCCTTGTGCTGCAATTTACTGTATATGAGAAAAGTGACTTGTATACCAATATAATATAATTTGCCTCACATCCGACCTTCCACATCACAGTATGGCAACTAACAATACTCTGTTTCAGCTCATTTCCCAGAAACTAAAGACCTCAGGAGATGTGAAGTTGACAGTGTTCCCAGCTGCGAGCAAATAGCATATACTCAAAAAAGGAACCATGAAAAGCTTCCCATAAAACTAGTAGGTAAAATAGTCTTATCAGTTTGAGCAGCATTCCCACAAACTGCATTTTACTTTGCTCATTATTGGAGCATAACCCATGTTTACCCTTCAGGAAAAAAAAAAAAAAGTAAAAAATAATCAGGGAAGCTGAGGTGTCAATTGGACAAGAAAGAGAAAATTCAGTCAAGTTCAAAACACTTTCTAATATTCCTTTTTGTATGTTCCCTGGGATGACATGATCCTCATTACAGAATACGTATCAGACTGTTACTTCCAGACAGACAGATGCCGTTGTGTGAAACATACTGGTCAACAGATTCATTTGGGAACTTTTCACCAGAATGTTGATGAAAAAGGTTTCTGTGAAAAGGGGTGTTTTTTTAAGAGGGGAGGGAGAGGGGAGGGGGAAAGAAGTCAATTTTTAAGGCATTGATATTGCTCCAAATTGACTAGATCTCAGATATTTATTTTCCAATCCAGTGAGAAACCTTTTCTAATTCTGTGTGAATGTAGCCTGTATGATAGCAGAAGTGCTGTGGTCTTTTGTGGAAATTGCTATAAAAAACACATAATGGTTAGCAAACACCACATTAATGGCAGCAGTTTCTGTTCCATTTGGGTTGGTACAATTAAAACCTGATGACTGACATAAAATCCCACCTTTGCCCTGCGTAACTTCTCCCTTCTGCCTCATTTCTTTTTTCATGGCATTGAACACAAGATCATATCTTCACCAACCAAGTTTATGTTGAGCAGAACTTCGTCAAATATAATTTCACAGAACCACAGAACAGTTTGAGTTGGAAGGGACCTCTGGAGATCATCCAGTCCAACTCCTCTGCCAAAGCACGGTCACCCAGAGCAGGTTACACAGGAACACATCCAGGTGGGTTTGAAACTCTCCAGAGAGGGAGAAATCATAGCTTCCCTGGGCAGCTATTCCAGTGCTCTGCCACCCTCAATGCGAAGAAGTTCTTCCTCTTGTTGATTTGGGACCTTTTGCATTTTATTTCAGGGTCACTGCTCCTCACCCCGTCAGTGGAAACCACTGAAGAGTCTGGCACCATCCTCTTGGCCCCTGCCTTTGAGATATTTATGTACATTGATGAGATCCCCTCTCAGAGAGATGTTCCTGTTCCTTAACCATCTTTTTGGCCTCTGCTGGACCCTCTCCAGTAGCTCCTTGTCTTTTTTGTCCCAAGGAACTGCGAACTGGACACTGCACTCCAGATGTGGCCTCATCAGGGCCAAGTAAAGGGGCAGGATCACTTCCCTTGACCTTCTGGCCACCCTGATGCCCTCCAGGATCACACTGGTTCTCCTGTCCACAAGGGACAGACTGTCAGCTCAATTTCTAATTCAGTATTTAGAGGTTTACTTTAGACTACATTTGGTTTTATAATCAGACTGTTCTTTCTTCCTAGCCATTTCTCAGGTTAAAAGAAGTCCTAAAGGTGTATCTTTCTCTACTGTCAAATTCCTTATCTGCTTTAGTGCCTTCAATTGCATCAAAGAAATGAAAAATAAAACTAAAATCTTTCCCAAAATCTAGTTTTTCACCAGTCTAGATGCATTTCTCATAGACTAACAAAATACATTCTGTAATTGTCCTCTGTTAATACTTTACTAATTTACTACTATCAATGATAGAGCGGTTTACCAAAATATAAATAGAACATTAAACAATACTTCATCTAAAATCTACTGAAGATCACAAATTTCCAATCACTTAAATTTTTGAGAAAACTATGGTTTGCAAAAACATTCCCTTTGCAGTCACTACATACTTGGACTTAACTTGCACACATAGCAGTTTCAAGAGGATTTTTCTATATTTTAGTCAAATATATTGACTGATGAAGATGATGATAATAAACTTCACATTTGCTTTAAATTGTGATTTACAGCAAATAAATGTAAAATAAAAGCTGTCTATGACATAAAGTGCCCTAAGCAATTAGCATAAGTTGTCATACAAAACTAAAAATGGAAATGCAATATTGCAAAAGATGATAAATACTTAATAGCTTTACACCGAAAGCTAAGGGAAATTCACATTTTTATCTATATGTTTTATTCAAATTGCTGTTACATTAGAAACAACCTGAGTAGAATGAGACAACTTTTTGCAAGGTTCATCCATTTCTGATGGCAATGAGATTAATTTGTGTCATATTTGAGGTGAATCTACCTTATATCAGTTTTGGGCTAAACGACTGTTCTGGTTATATGCTGTACCATCAAGCAGTTGTGTTTGTGAAAGATAAAGATATGGAGCTATCTCCAACCTGGCAAATCGTCCAATGCTGACAAATACACAAATCTTCAACACAGGCCTTGTCCTCTTGCTGCAAGCCACCAGTAATCCTATCTCAGTGTGCTTTCAACTGTCATTTGTCATTTGAAACCTTAACTACATGTGAATATCATCTATAGGATGAGGTTTTTCACTTCCATGAAATGGAGATTTAATATTGATAATTACACAGGCAGTTCACTGTTCAAACTTTGGCTGGTCAACAGCAGCCTGTCATCCCTAATTTCTGAGTCAGCTCCAAGCACATTAATTTTCCCTGTACATAGTGGAAAATCCATCATTTTAACAGATTCTGGGATAAATTTTTGGGTTTTCTGCTTGTTTCCTGGAACCCAACCTCACCCTCTCCAGTATGTCTATTTTTTTCATTACTTATCAATACATACACCTGAATTAGAAAATACAGTAGATTTGGCCACATTCAAATTTGAGAATGTGTATTTGAGACTCTTGTCAACTTTTAATTATTTATCTTTAATTCTACTGTCTCACAGATAAAGATTTAATTAGTATGCAGACTTAAAGACTAAGGAGCAGTGAGGAGATTTGGGGTATTTTTGGTGTCTTTTTTGAATCTGATATAACTGGTTTCTATTGCCAGAAAATTTCCCAAGCTGGCTTAATTCTATCCCTCCCTCTATCTTATACATCATACTTACATATTTACAAAAATATAAATATCATTAGCCATAGATACATCCTGCTAACACTTTTTGGGGAACACCCATATATGATCACAATGAGATCTGATTATAGTACTCAAGATTACATCATAAGCTAACTTGTGTACAGCCCTGTTGGTAGCTTTACATTTCTCCCAACACTACTTTTATTCTTTCCTTGTTAAATGACCTATCATAGCTACACTTTATAGTCTTATTTTTCTTAGTGGGCGTATTTTTATTCTTTATGGCCCTTGTTTTTCTTCAGTAAGACACAGCTGAAATAGCTCTTGTCCATCTGTGAGTTTTGAAGAAATTATTTATACATATTGTAGTAATGGTGTCCATATGTGTCAAATAGTGATAAGCAAAAAGGAGAAAAAAAAACTCTTAGGAAAAATAATACAGCTGAAAATAAAACAACTGAATATGTGGTCCCCTTTAGTTTAACAGGGCAAGGAGACCTCTGCTAGACAGCTGAGAGGAGAACCTGTCTAGAAGGACAATAATCCTTATATTATTTAATGCTGCAGAAATAGTGTTTAGGGGTTTTTTTTGCAGAATACCACAAGGATAACAGACTTCAACTTCAGTTTTGAGAGGCAACACTTGGCACACCTAACAGCCATGTATCTCCACTACAAGCCCATGAGGTCTTCTGATAGTACTTAAACACTTCCTTTTCTCCCTTCATAGTCTATAGGCAGTGTCCCTATAGTGGCGTCACCTTCATATACACTTTTCATCCACACAGAAGAATGAGAATTTATTCTTTATTAGTGTTACCTATAAACTTCCTTGACTATCAGGTTAGAACAAATGCATGGTTTGTATTTTGCCAATTCGTAATAGATACCAGTTATCATATACCCTTCTTGAGTGGAACAGTGCAATAACACAACTTGTATCCTCAGAAGGAAACAGTGAATAGAATTAGGGTCTTCTTTAATTTAGTGTTTCTCACGTACAAAATATGTGTTTAAAGGCCTACTTCTGGTGATGTATATGACAAAGTGTAAGAAATATTTTATCCACTCACAGTTCTAAATGTCTTTTCCCTCATTTTCTTTGGGATTTTTCAGGCCTGCACTCCTGCAGTCTGCTCTGCTTTAGCTGTTGGGTTGGTTTTCTGGTTTTGCTTGATCAAAAGCAGGAAAAAAAGCAATAAGAAAGTACTCCCTCTGTTCTGCGCCCACGCAGATGCTGCTCTCAATCAAATAAAATCCAGCTCATGCACACGTTGCTGAAACCCAATCCTTGAAACAGGTTGGGCTGTATCCCTCAGACAGCACTTAGGCTGTCATGCCACATATTCTTGGAAGCCACCACAACTTAGCCTTAACAGAGCAGCTGCCAGCTCTTTGCTTTTGCCTCACTCTGAATCAGAAGCTGGACATTAAACAGAACAACATCAGTGAGACACCACGAAGCTCTCCCTTTATCTCTGACTAATGTATCATGAGTAACAGTTCTGTGCCTCAGCACTTGAGCAGAGCATAGGAAGCAGGGCAATGCAGTATTAATCACCACTCTGCAATGCTGCCACCAGACACAGACCAAAACAAGTTTGCTTCAACACAGTTCTACAGACTGCAGTGTGTAGTGCAGCCCTTTTGTACACGCAGAGATATTTTCATTCCTTGCCTGCTTTTTGTGAGAACTCAAAGAAAGGTGAATTTTTTCACTGTGTTTATTATCATCTTTATGTTTGTTTCAACATAATTCCACTATTTATTTTATGCTGATTAGCACATTAACTTACTCTTTGAAATGCTAATTGTTAAGACAAAGTTTACTGAGGCTGCTGAATAATGATGTATCCTTCATTATCTTCATGTCTTTCTGTGAATGAGTCAAAACTGCACAGACATTTACAAACATAACTCTGTGACAGGGTTCCTGACACTATCCTTGACGTGTATAGATGAATTAGATGAGATTGTCTGCCTTTGTAGGATGCCTTTTGCTCTCTCTGACTATGAGTTGCCTTGTGTAACCTCACTAGAGGGTCACAGCAATGAATATGGCTTGACCCTGCTTTACAGCATTTGAAGTGCTGGAAGGGAAAGGTAGACACAGCCTATTCTATCTGCCCATGGCAGAACTGATGGATGATGCTGGCCTTCTTATTTGAACTTTTATATATCCTCAAGAACTTCCCAGGACCACAAAGGCCAGGTACAACAAAGAATTTTGTCAGAATGATAAAGTTAACTTAAGCATCTCTATTTTGCTTCCTAGATATTTTCTGCTATTCTCAAAGAGTAAAGATCATGTCAATAGCTCTATGCCACAATCAAAATTCCACTGTGTTTCCAGGAATGTGGTGTCTATTAAGTTGTACAATAGACAGCTGAGAAGAGCTCCAGTCAATATTTTGCAGACAACTGTCATCTGAGGAAAATCTTTATAATTACAACACTTTTTTTTTCCCCCTTTTGAGCCATTTTGTTTGCAAAAGGGGACCAACTTGGAACTTTGCAACTGGTAGGTTGAAGACAGGCAGTCCAATGTAGTAAGGCTGTATTGCTCCATCAACATTTCACTTCTGTCTGTGCAGGTATTTAAAGCATTCTGATGCAAGGGCATTATTTACTCTTGTCTTCCCCCCACACGCCTTTCTATCTGCAAATAAAAGCTATGAAGAGGTTATTTCTAATTGGCTTCAATTCCACAGGGGTCAGGACATCTTTCATTGCACGATTTATGACTGAAGGTAGCTAATGCTAAAACTATCGGTAAGGCATAATTCCTTCCTAAGCAACTTATTTCCTTCTGCTGTATCTAACATTATCTGCCTTATTTAAAAGACAGTCCCCAATACTTTACAGAAAATTTGTATTTAAAGCCTAAACCTAGCTTTAATTCAACAAGTCATGCTACAAGAATTATATGTAAGTTCTAATTGGTTAGGTTTTGGTTTGTTTTATCGTCACCACATGAAAAATTTGCTTTTCATCTAGAGATCACAAGCCAGTCAGTATTTTTTTAAATAACATTTTTGGTTGTGAAATTACCTAAATGAGAAATGGGTGAACACTCATGCAAACACCTAAAATAGCATTTTAGCCATGAAGTCTCAAATTCTAATTGTTTTTTAATTTCAGCTCTCTAATCTCTCTTTGCTGGAAACCTGGGTGTCACTGCTTCATCCAAGGGTTGGCATAAACCTGAATCAAGTGAGCTTAAGCTACTTCCAGTTGGATAAACCAATGCCACTGTGTATACTGCCAGCCCAAGCCTTCCATTACCATTCACACAGAGGAAAGAAAAACTGGCACAGAAAAGCCAAGTGCAGCCAAGAACTTATAAGTAGAATGGTATTAATAGCAGGCATGACCTGAAAAGGTTATGATTTTTAATTAGTTTAAAAATTAACACGTTATAGACAGACAAAAATGTGTACTGGCTCAATATTAACTGGTCATGTTGAAGATAAAATGGAAAATAAGTTTATGTTACTTTCAATGGCCTTTGTGTCAACAAAATTGTCTTTACATGCATCCAGAGCAAAGTATTTTATAGATATTATCTGTACAGATTTGATTTTCTTGTTAATGTGTTTTTATGTATAAGGAGGTTTGAAGCAAAGCAAAATTAACAGGAATCAACAAAAACCTCTGCTTTAAAGGTACATATATGATGTGTGTATACATGTGTCTGTAAATATACATATGACTTTTCCAGTAATTATTCTCCTGATACTCTTATGAGTAAAAAGGCAAAGAAAAAAAAAAAAAGCAGACTCTGAAAATATAATTACTACAACAGAAAATAATACTTTATGATTACGCTATATTTAGTCTATCAGGAGCCAAATAACATCTCTAAAAGAAATGCTACAACTTCCTGTAGATGCTAAACCACAATAGCTCTAATTTTCTAATTTTCAGGGAAAAAACCCAACTATAATGAAATACAGGGAGCTTGTTTTTAGATATCTTTCAAAACAGATGGTAAACTGTACCTGCTGTATTGCATGACTAGTTGAAAACAGCAAAAATCTTAAAATGCAATAGAGAATCAGAATGTGCCACATCAGCTAATAAAACACATAACTCTAGTGGAGACACAGGATAAAAGAAGCACACTACGTAGGCTATTTTATTTCATTTCAACTTTACTGTTACCTCAAAAACTTAGTTTACTATTGCCAGCCCACCTAACAAAGAAATCAACAATAAACACAATAAAAACCAAACTATTAAGCCTTAACAAAGTATAATAAATCAAATAACAGGGGACTTTGGTTGAAATATTAGTTTTCTGTATGAAGACATACACACAAAGAAAAAAATGGCTAACCAGGCCCTAAGTTAAATTATTGTTGCATATACAAAATAGCTGCATAGATAAAATTCTCTTCAGTGACTCACATCAAATGTATCTTACTGTTCTGCCAGGAATTTATTATTGGCATATTTTTGAATTACATTGTGTTGACAATGATCCTAAAAAGTTTCCATGAACTGCCATATTTCTTTTTAACAGAAAAAGCATAAGCTGCCAATCATCAGCATCCAAATGGTTGAGAACAACAACAACTGTGTGCTGGAAGTAAAAATAACAAAGAAGTACACAAGGTAAGAAGAAAAGCAGTGGACAACGGCAGACACAGAAGGTCAGAGATCTGAATGCTGTGTGGGGTGACACAAATACCAAGTGACATTTTAGTGTCTCTGAGCCACAAAGAAAGGAAAAGAAGTGATCAAACTTCGTCATGTCCAAGGTGATCTTTACCAAAATCTAGAATATTTAGATCTCACAGCCTGTTGAAAGATTATTCTCACTGAAGGGAATGTGTAGGTTTCTATTTTAACATACCTACAGGGTAAGAACAATACTCCTATTTCAGAAAGCAGGTAAATACTATAAAATTCTAGTTAATTTCAATTTTAAAAGTCACGGATTTTACAATTCCCTGCAAAAACACATCTTCTGTACTCCACCGTCATTAAGACAACTCTACTGTTGATTTCCTTGCAAGCTACGTACACTTTGATCCCAGAAAACTGAGGACAGCATGCCTGAAAGCTGGAATTCCCGAGGCCTTCTGCTTCCTGTCAGCCCTTTGGGATGCCAGCTGGCAGCAATGCAGTGCTTATTCAAGATGCCCAGCTTCCTTGTGGAAATTTACCCAGAGCAATGTGTTCCTGTAGAACCTGGGGGCTGACAATTCCTGACTGTTCAAGCAGAGAGGTTTGGGGACTGCTTGTCAAGCAAAGGATAAATCCGAGCAGCTTCTACGATACAACTTGTCAGTTTATTAAAAAGAAAAAAAAAAAGCCCATAATGTGTCTGCTTGTGATAGTAGAGGATCAGCTGCATCTACGTATGTCTCCTGGCCCCACTGTGCAGTTTGGGCTTCACAGCTCACCCTTTACAGCAGCTGGAACCTACTTGAACCTTGCTACTGACACAGCACAGGAGAAGTGTGACAGAGACACGCAGCCTTAGAGGGACATGTAAAGAATGGAAATTAGCACATGAGAAACTTAAACTGCAATTTGTGTGAGACAGTTCAGAGCTGAAACACAAAGACAGCAGCATTTGGCTACTCAAACCATTTCTTCTGAGTGAGGGCAAAACAACTGATGAAAATTCTAGCTCCATGTCAGGCAGTTTCTCTCTGGAATGTGAAAGAAACATTCTCTCACATTTAAGGACCATCCCACTCAGAGTTTAGTACTCTGAAGTTAAGGAAGTAGCCACATCTAGACTACCCCCTTTATCATCCATTTCTACTTATTAAGGTAGAGAATACCTTACTAATCAGAAAAAAATATCTATACTTCTATGCCTGGCAAATGGCAACATACAACAAAAATGGTCCCTTTTTGGATTGGGGTACCAGTGCGTTCCTTTCAATCATCTGGAGTTTTTAACATCATATTAAACAGAGTCAGAATTTTGCTCTGCAGTTACTGAACCATATTTCTTTCTGTACTGGCATATTTTTCAGTATTGCTTGTGTTAAAGAATGTTAAAAAAAACCCACAACCAAACAAAAAAAAACCCAACAAAACAAAAACCTAAAACAAAAAAAAAACCCAACGTCCCCCCTCCCCTAACCCCAGTAAATGTACCTGGTGATAGGTATTTGGATAATAATGTAGCAAATTGAGTATATAAAAGAATTCCACCAAGTACAAAGTACTTATTCAAGTCCCACATCACATATGTGGGTAGCTGAACATAGCTTACTTGAGTATGCAGTGATCCAGGCATGAAATAAATATACTTATGCACAAAATGTATTTGAATCTCACACTGAATCTTAAGCATATTTAATTTGAATATACAATTAATTATGAATTATTGATTTAATCCTGGTTTTGCTGTCTCTACTTCATAAATATCAATAGCAATTCAACCCAACAATAGTTTTGTACCCCAGATTATCAAATTCGAAGGTATTTACCAACACAACAATATTTCTAGGATGGTATAAACATGCAGAAGTATACCGAAGCATGAAACTAAACTGTAAGTATGATTCTGTAATAAAATAGTACATATGTGAAGGGGATTGACTTGGCTTCTATGTGAAACATTTCTCAACTTTAAAAATTCTTATACATATTAATGTAGAGTGGGGTTTTTTTTTTC
Source organism: Promerops cafer (assembly GCA_013398275.1). Classification (NCBI taxonomy): domain Eukaryota; kingdom Metazoa; phylum Chordata; class Aves; order Passeriformes; family Nectariniidae; genus Promerops; species Promerops cafer. The sequence goes on along the minus strand of VZSE01001290.1, from coordinate 575,341 downwards.
CTTTTTGCATTGAATTGTAAAGTAGTTTATAATGAGAAAATGACTCAGTTATCCCCACTTGTGCTACATTATCTGCTGTGGGATGGAGAAGGAGTTGATAATGAATATATATATATAAAAGTGGAGGATTTGATGTGGGATTTAGACAGAACACAGGCCTAGTGCTGATCACCTGCCTAAGGCAGATTTTCACCCACAGCACAGAAGGCAGCATTAGGTATGTGAAGGCAGCAACTCCTTTGAATTATTGATGGATTCTTTGAGTTTTTGTTATTGAATCTATCTATTGGCAGGTAGGAAGATCCTATATTTTTCTTCCCTCACTATGGATGACTTGAGACAGGTGGTTTGAAAAGATGCATTAATTTATCTGCAGATAAAAACTATGAAGCTAGGCAGCTGAAACCGGCAAAGGGTTCCTCCGAAACATTTTTTTACATTTTCATCCCCTCCACACTGAGACCTCCCAAGAAGAGTAGTCAAACACAAAGGAAGCCACTTAATTATTTTAGTCACACGAAGTTACTTAAAAAAAAAAAAAAAAAAAAGAGAGATAAAATTATAAAATACCTAATTTGAACACTATAAAATACCTGTGAAACAATTAAGTATTTCACAAATGGAATTTTGGTTCAAGTCATGCCTAAATATAACCTTAGAGCTCAAAATTACTTGAAAAATTGTGGGGTTTTTTGTTTTTCCAAGAAAAAAAACATTTTGGTTTTGGAAAAAGAAAAAAAATTACCTTTCATATGGGAAGATAAAATTACTGCCCAATTGATCCAAAGTAATTTTCCTGACTCTCTGCTATTGTTCAACCATTACAGAAATAAGCACATTACCAGAGCACACAAAGGCAATAAGTTGTGTAAGGAAGTAGATATAAGTAATAAAAACCTAAAGAAAAAAATCGTATTAAAAACACAGGACCTGTAAAGGAACCCTACTTCAACTGCAGCGCACATAGATCTTATGTCAGATACTTTGTGCATGATGTACTCCAGAACTTAAAAAGGAAGAGATGTTGTGCTCTAAGGCTCCAAAGGAACAGCACAACCATGATGATCAATATTTCTCTGTGGGAGCTCCAATAGTGCTAAGGTTACCTCAAGAAATCCTGGTAATATCTCTGAGTCTTTAAACAGAGTCCCTCAAGTATTTTGGGAAGCCTTGTGCAAACTCACAGAAGATTTTCTGCAACGTTCCGTGCTCCCTTGTTGATGCACATAATTTCTTTATATGCAGTAATGTCAGGCAAGAATCACTTAGGAGAACTTTTTTTCTTTATTCTGGCTCTAGTGTTCCAAATGGTCAGCAAGACACTTCACCAAAGCCCCAACGAAGGTGCAAACATTCACAGAGAATGAATCATAAGCAAACAGCTCTAGCAACTCTGATTAAGGGCTGAGTCTTTGCCAGCTGTAACTGTTCTTTGTGAAAACGATTAAACCTTTTTATCACTGTTTCTCAATGCATTGATAAATGTTACTGCATAGAAAGGTTTGAACAAGAGTGTGTGGACAAGTTCTTGCACAGTGCTGAGCAAAAGTCTCATTGCTGCTGTGAATTAGGGTGGCATTCATCAACTTTACCAGCCCATCAAATTTGACTAAAGCATCCAGACTCCTCAGCAGCTGACATTACATAAGGCTCTGATTAGGTCTCTATTCTCTTAAACAGGAATCCCTTTGCAAGAAGATTCTTGTATTTTAGTTCTCCATGTCCTCCAGTGGCAATTAACAAGCTTGTTGAATTTTTCTAATTCACCTACAGCAGAGCTGGAATGATTAAGCTGGAGAAAAGAGGTGCTTTATATGTCTTACAAATAATAATATTTGGGTGCACATTCAATCCTTTTGCATTCTTCATGCTTTATTTTCAGCTGGCCATGGGCGACTGATGGCAGGGAAATATAGCAGGCAGTTTCAAGACTTCTTTCCTGCATTTGCTCTGAGGTGTGAATAGTGGTTCTCTGGCTACTCTTTCAAAACTGATCAGATAATAAGAACTTGTGAAGAGTTGGTACTGCTGTTTGTTTCTACTCTTGCAGCCCCAGTTCCTTCAGGAGCTCATACACTTGACTCAGTGAACAGCTTACAAATCAACTGAATATGCACAGCAAAGTCCCTCTGTCCAGACTTGTTGAGAACTCTTCCATACACTTGAATGCTCCCTTTAGCTCTCAGATTTTGTTTCTTTTAAAACAGCATCACTTAGAAGAAGTGCCAAAGCACATGGACTGCTGCTTCTGAAATTACAGATGGGGTGGAAGCTACCAGAAGGGTGTTGAACTCATCAGTCTCAATGCTACTGTTACAGTGTACTCCAGAGTAATTGACTTTACCTTCTTTTCAGAAATACAGGTTGTAACCCCTTTCATTTTCAAAGGGCTTTTCCAAGGTCTATCTATGCATCATTACAGTTTAATGGCATATGAAAAGTATAGGAAGTACTCAAGCACAACATCCAAAGTTAATAATGCAGTCTTACAAAGTAAATATATATTTGCTTTTGGTTTAGAATTCATGTTTCATTCAGCCTTCAACTCCACATATCTCTTTAATTTTTAAATTAAAAGCTAAATTTTAAAATAACTGTCTGCCTCTTTAAGTGTTTTTCCTGTCTTTTCTCATTCCAGAAATGCATAAATTACCACTTTGAAAACTTCAATTCCAGCTGAGTTCCCAGTTAGCTCAATAGAACTTTCTTACACTTCTCATTATGATGACAAATCCTTTTCTTGCTTGAGGTGAGTGGAACACCCCATGGTAAATGCCCAACAGCATCCCTGACTGATAAGATTTAGAGATACTAGTTCTGCAAAATTTCACATCAATACACTGAACAAATTACCTCTTGAGCTGGGCTAAAGAGATATATTAATGTTTAAATATATATTATTCCCAGAGGAAAGGGAGTTTTGATATAACAATGGGCTGGAGGGGGAAAGCTACTGGGGCTGGAGACATGCTGTACAGAGTTATAAGAGTAATTCAGATATTGAGGGCCCACATCTTGAATGCCTTCAGGAAAACAAGGCAAGCATTATTCTCTACTCCTCAGCTTGTGTTATTTCTTAAGTGTTCCCATTATGTCAGCTCAGTGGGTCTGATGAGGAATACTTCAAGAAAGTTTTTCTATGTGAGGGAAACAACTTTAAATATTTTTTCATCATACTTTTCAGGAGGAGTCCTGTAAGGAGGGCTTCTAGAGTCAAAATACTAATGATTTTGGAATTGGAATACATTGTCCATCTGATTTAGAACAGATGCTGAACCTAGATCTGCTGCAATGGTGCAAGTGGGTACTCCTGAATCAATAGATGTTCTTGATTATCTACTGTTTTTTTTACTGTTCTTCCTTCCCATACACTCCTAATGATACTTCTTTTCGCCAAAGCAGAAGAAAAATTTTTGAAAATTAATTACTTCCTAGCCAGTACTCATCTCCATCCAACAGCTCATGCCCCTGTGTTGGTGAAATATTCTCCTTATAAATTCTGACTATGGTAGTCTAAGCACAATGAATTGTAAGTTGGAGCAGTGCNTTTTTGTTTTTGTTTTTGTTTTTGTTTTTGTTTTTTTTTTTTTTTTGGTTTTTTTTTTTTTTTTTTTTTTTTTTTTTCTCCAGCAAATATAAAGAAACAACTCTACAGTGGTCAAGAAAAATAGCCTTTTCCATAATTTTACTCCTGCCTCACACTAACCCTGGCACAAGCACCCTCTCAGCTTTGTTATTTAATTACTTCAATCACATCCAAGATGTTGCTTACCACAGCATATATATATATAGATAGATCAACATCATCATAGATTTGATGATTTCTATATTACTAAGAGACAATGTTCACAATGTTCATGTGACAGTTTTGAATGAAGCCGATGAAAAACCATTACCAGAAAATCCTAAGCTGCAGTAAACCAGCATTACTACCAAATGTTTAGGCCAGAGCAAACTAACACAACAAAACCAATAGCAACAAAACAAAACAAGGCCAAGAATAAGCAGAATTTTTGGGAGTTTAGTATCTTTGGAGTGAAAATAGACATGACACTTGTAAATTACGGACATTTCTATGAGTCATCATCAGCATCAGATATTCAGATGGGAAATAAAGTTTCCTAATAAGATACAACATCTAATGTTTTTACATATGGAGACAACAAGCCATACTGCTCTCACATAAGCTTTTGCAGAAATACTTAATAACCAGAAAAACAGGGCATCTCTGCTCTGACTTTGAATTTTCAAAAATCCATCATCTAATTCCTAAGTTCATATAACACTAACTTTTAAATAATTAAACAATAATACACATTAATTTCAATACTTGAAGTGACAGAGTACTCTTCTTGATGTGCCCAGAAGCACTCACCACTTGACTGGGCTGAGCAGCTCACTGGGTTTCTAACATTGAAGTCCCACTAATGTGCATTCATGAAACACACCTTTAACTCCTTTTCCTGTCTGTCTGCCACATACTGCCTTGTCCTCCAGTCCTCTTTCAAGTATTTCAGTATTTTATGCAGTGATTGCTTAATGCAAAACAAACAAAGAGTGCTCCAAGCACAGCTGAAACAGGATTTCCATCTTCAAGCTGCATGACCCAAGCACTTCCCTACAGACTCGATCTGCAATTTTTTATGCCTCTCTGGCTCATTCAATCATATGGAAAGTAAACAGCTTCCAACATACCTGCAGATTAGAAGAAGTGAAAAGTTGTCCATTTTCCCAAAGCAGGCTGAACTGAGACCTTCAAGGTCGCTCTCACCACTGCTGCATCAGCAGAAGTGGGAAAATGGGCAGGACAGCCTCTCTAAGCCCCTCCTTCTGAAGTGAGATTTAATTAAGGAATGAAGGAGCAGCTGTTTCCTTTTGGAAAGACCCACTTGAAAAAGGAAGAGCTCCTACCTAGTAGTGGTAATGTGGCATCAACATCCCTGAAGTATCAGGGTCTGATTTAAATATGACCATGTCCTCAGTGAATTCTTTTGCTTATATCAGAAAACTCCCCATTCTGAGACGCCTAACATCTTTTGAATATCCCCTGAAGGGAGCACAGCTCTCATATTCAGCTCAAATGCCAATGCCATTTTGGTTTTAAAATCCCATTTTGTAAGTTCAGAATAAAGCCTAAATTACTTCGAAATACAAATTGATTCTAATGCAGACTGTGCTCCTAAATCAAAGAAGCAAAATACCCACAAAAGATATATAGAAATTTGTCTCACATCCCAGACTGCCAGCATGGACTAGAGACGTTTAAAAATCCATTTCTAATTCAAAGATCTTAATAGGTGATATATTTCTCAGAAGTACTGACTGCCAGTCACTTAATGCAAAAAGTCTTTACTGCCTAGAAGAATCATTTTAGAATTCTTTTTAAAGGGAACCTTGAGCCTTATGCAACTACTTAGCATGAATGCACAGATTTTACATAAATTCTGGGTGGGATTATGCTCAAAAGAAACAATTTCTTGTAAGAGAGAGACAGAAAGTGGCTAATTACAGCTCAAATAAGAGGTACTTCTCGTGGAAAATAGAGAATATACATTTAGCTCATACACAGATTATTTAAATGAGTGTTTGTAAAGCTTATGAAAATTAGATTGACTAGTGATGATTATTTTAATACAATACAAATGTTTTTACCTCGCTGCTGCTCTTTTAGAATGATATAAATTTAAGTGTTTACTGTATATTTTCCATTTTCTTTGAAGTAACTCAATTGTGTTATCTGGTCTATGTCAAAGGAATTCATCTAAATCAAATATAAAGTCAGCATTTAGTTTGACAAGTGTCAGTTTTATTTTCTTATCCCTATCCCAGTTTCAATGCATCTTTAAACATGTAAGTAAATCCTTTCTTCTTCATACAATATAGTTTGAATTTCTGTTACTACTCTGTGTTACCATCAACATTCTTCAAAATTCCCATGTTTGGAATTTTGGTATTTTAAGAAATCCATTTTAGCATTTAATGGATAATAAATGTATATTTAAAAATTCACATTATATAATTAATTATATTAAATTATTAATATATTCACATAATAATACCAAATATTAACATGATAATGTTTTAAAATAGCTACTTTTCCTTCACCTAAAATATAGTAACACTAAATAAAACCTATTTACACTATATTGCTTGCACTCTATACACACAATGCACACTATTGCTTACAGTATACCATACTCATTTTTACACTAATAAAAGATTTACACTAAAATCAAACAGATACAATAAATCTGAAAAATTGAGCGTTTTTCTGAAGATAAATGTAACACTGTGTCTGAAATCAGATTACATATGGAGCTGCCTTTGAAGGGAAATTTTGTAAATTGTCACTGGATTGACAGATACCTCATAAACCCAAACTTTGCACTTTTGCCCAAGTTGTGGCTCTGAACTGAGATTGACAGAGGTTTGGGCTGAGAAATGACTGCAGGTTTGTTGCATTTAGCCTGTTGATAGACATTTTAGTTTGTGGTTAAGACTATCACAGCATTAATGAAAAGAATCACAGATACATCACAGTCTGCCCTTGAGTTTTGTTCCAACTTTTCCCCCTTATTTGACTGTGTGTGCCATCTGTGCATTCTATAGAAAGATTTCACTGTTATTTGAGAAAAAAAAAAAAAAAAAAAGGTAAATTCTGTGGGAAGGTTTTCTTTGTGGCTAGGAGAATATACTGCTTGTAATTCTACCCTGGAGACAGATGAGTCTTATTACAGTCATAATAACATGTTGAATTTATTTACTAATTCTTGATTTTCAGTGGTGTACTTTGTCTTGGAAGTACTATTTACTACAAAGTGTTTCTGTCATCTTCTCTTTTTCTTATTTCTTTGCACATGAATTATTAAAGATACATTATGCATTTGGTCTTCTGCTCAGTGAGGACTTTAAAGGTCCTTATTGTGAGGCCATATAAGATAAGTCACACCATGTACACAGTTATTTTGACCACTGTTTTGTCCAAAGATCAAGTACCATTGACATGTTGTTTTGTGGTTTCACATTCCAAAATAAAATAGGTTAGCTTTGCTAAGTAAAGAAGTCTGTCCCAATGAAATTTTCCCTCCTGGTAAATTAATTAGTTCAGGAAAAGAAAAAAGGATTTTCTGTGGGTTTTTTCAAAAAAAATCAAGGTTTAAATGAAAAGGAAAACAAACATTGGGTTAGTTAACTGCAATCACAAATGTTGAAAAAAAGCTGAGTCAGTTAAGAACTCAAATCACTTTTCACTGGGATTTAAGCTGCTAGATTAGCACGATGCTATGGAGATTGCTATGATCTGCAGAGAAAAAAAAAAAGTCAATTTTCAAAATGAACAAAAAATTGGCAAAATTGTTCATGGTTTTTTAAAAGATTGTTCTGTGGGCAAAAGCTTAATGGCTTTACCTCTTCTTTCTCTCAGCTAGCAAAGAAAGAAGGCTTTTCTCCTTCCTGAGAGCACACATTTCCGGGGGAAGACTGCTGAGTGAAGGGTCTATTATCTAACCTTTTCACACCTGCTTGCAGAGTGGGACCAACAAAGGAAGGGAAGACAAGTATTTCCCACAAAAAGGGCTGCCCATGGGCAGAACTTTGTGTAGCAGCCTAGAAGATACGGGGCTAACGTTGATATCTCAAACACCAATGGTTGGCTAACCAAGGGCTGCTGGTAATAACATACTCTGAGAAAGAGCAGGATGTGGCTGGGGAAGGGGGACATGTGGAGGTAGGGCAGCATTTTTCTGTGACAAATATCCTTGTTCTGGCTCCTGGAGATGAGCACAACACAGGCAGCAAGCAGAGGAATGAGGCTGAGAAGAGGGCATGGACTGCTAAGCAAAGGATTAATTAGGAGGGGGGAACAAGACCGCTCCTTAAGGCCTCTGACCCATTTCCAGAAAGGTCTAGAAGGATGGACTGTGCACAATAACTAATCTGCATAGAAAACAAAAAATAGCTCCAGGGTGAGGGACTAACATACCAGTTTCCATGCTGCATATAATTTGCAAATCAAACTTTTTGTGGACCCTCTGGCTTTTGTTGTTCCCTTTTGACAACAAGTGTCTATGAATCTTGGGTGCTCCCTTCCTCTTAAGGATGGGGTGCCACACCTGTAGCTCTGTGGAAAAAGTATTTTCTGTGGGTGTGCCTTCCACTGCTAGGTAATGCAGATCTGCATCTTTTCTCATAGTTTACTCTGGTAAAATGAAATAATTGATTCCAGAGTAAATCAAAAAGGGTTGTTTTTTGTTGGTTTTTTGGGTTTTTTTTTGGTGGGCTTTTTTAGTTCTTGTTGTTGTTTTTGTTGTCTCTGTTTTAGTGTTTTCCAACACCAATTAAAGTGAAATTAAAGTGAAACGACTTTGCCCTTAGATACATAAAGACACAGGAAACAACATGAAATCTAGATAGTAGAATGCCCATGCACACTTACTGATTTCTTCTAATATGGATACAAAAAATCCCTTATAAAAATCCCTTATCAGTGTTAGGCTGTGATCTTAGAAACAGAAGTAATTGTCTCAATGCTGACAAGTTGCCTTTCTTGTTTACCTTTCCTGCATTTTCAAGGGGAAAGGGTGATAAGTAGATTCTATCTTGTTGTTTTCAGACTACTCTAGAAAGAGCCTGAGATTAAGACCCTTCGAGAGAGAAATTCTATTAGAAATTCAGTGTACAGTCTACTTGAGATAATGCAGGACTTAGGACTGTACCTCTCATTTCTTCCTGAATCCTTTATAACCTGGAGATAACATACTACCATCTGGATCAAAAGTTTAAAAATATATAGCACACTGAAAAGTATGAATATGGGCACTAGTGCTGCTCATCAGAAATATTTATTTGTATCAGATTCAAATTTGTTTCAGAAAATGTTTAAGCACATTAATTACTTAGGAAGAAATGTATAGCAATAATACTTCTTCATACTGTAATTTGGATTTATTATCTGCTTGAAGAGAGAATATACTCAATGGATAAGTTATTATTTAGACATTATATGATATATTCATATATTGATTATATTTAGACAATATATAATATATTATTATAGATATTATATCAGACAACTGACTGTCAAAGTCTGACTTGTGTAAAAGTTTTTCTGGACCCATTTCCGTACTGATATTTGCATCTCTTTGTCACAGAATTACAGAATCACAGAATGGACAAGATTGGAAGGGACCACAGCAGTCCTTGATCCAACCTCCCTGCTCAAGCAGGGTTATCCTAGACTCAGGATTGCATCCAGACAGATCCTATGTATCTTCAGTGAGGGAGACTCCATCAGCTCTCTGGGCAATCTGTTGCAATGCTCAGTCACTGCACAGTGAAGAAGTTCTTCCTCTTATTCAGGTGGAACTTCTTGAACACAAGCCTGAGCTCTATCAGAAGAACTGGGCATACCAGTAGAATCCATCAATGTTCCCTGGGATGAAAGCTGCTGTCGTGGCCAGGGCCCTTCCAGGATCTTCTTGGCCACGTGGTAGGCCAGCAGGTGCACAGGGTTGTCAACCAGAACATCCACAGGACTTTCACCCTAGCCCCTGTCTGCTGAGCCTCCATCCCGCAGCTCTTCAGAGCCCCAGGGCAGGCGAGCACGGCTCCATCCTCTGCCAGAGCAGGGGCAGCAGTGCAGGGTGCAGCCCTGCAGCAGGGTTGCTTGGGTGGTGCATCAGGACAGGCCCAGCACAGCTTCAGCCCTGGCTCCAGGGATTACAAGAGGGTCAATGGTCAGGAGAGCCCTGCTTCAAGCACCACAACAAATAAGCTTCTGCCTCTTGTTATCACTGACACTGTGGATCCCTCATGCCCCCATCACACTTTGTGGAGAACAGGCCAGAGGCTGTTCTAGTGTAGGCAGAAAATCCCTGTGCAGACATTTCTGAAGTATGTTTCCTCTGTTCTGGGCTGGTTTTGGCTTCCCTCCCCACCCTTTCCCTCCCATCTGGCGCTGACAAGGAGTGATGGGTATGGTTTGTCCTCCCCCAGCCAGAGACAAGCTGTGCTCCACAGAACGCTTCCCGCGTTAGTCACAACCGGGGCTCACTGCAGAGCTGGAATGGGATTGCTCCCTCAGCAGTACCAGCCCTGACCTCCATGGGGCTTGTCTCTTGACTCTCATGATGACATCCCTAACGACGGCAGTCCTGCCATCAGAGGCCATCCCTGGGTGTTCTGTGGCTCAGGTCCCCAGGGAAAAGCTGTGACAAGCTGCAGGGGCTGTGCACAACCCGTGGAGCTGCTGGAGCTCACCTGCTCTTGGAGGCAGCGCTGCACGTGTGGGGCTCAGGGAGGGCTGATCCCACAGCAGGCTGAAAAGCGATCTCATACTAATGATTCAGCCAGAAATCAAAAGTTTGTCTGCCTTCTTTCATCTATTCACTGTACAGTCTGCATACGAATTCCTATTCAAATATCATTAAAGCTCAGATATTGAATTATTCAGTGTAAGCAGCTTTGTGAAACACAAACTTCATGGCTGATTACACTTTGACTACCCCTGACTCATAGAAATAATTTAACTCCGTGAGTTCATGTACCAAACCACACGTGAAACTGAGTTTCATACACCACATCATAAAAACAGTGTTAAAATTAAAGATTTTTCCTTTACTTTTCACACACAGCAAGGTGAGAAAATAAATGAAAGTTTATTGCTATATAAAAAAGTTTTAAAAAATAGTGGGAAGAAAAAACATTTAGAAGCAGTTACAAGACAGCACTGAAAATCATGTAGAGACTATTTGGTGGTCAAAAACAAGTAAGGAATATAAATGGTGCTTTTAGGGAGGAAAAAATCTGGGTTTTTAGGGAGGAAAAGCACTCAAGTTATCTGAATTTCCAAACAATAGTCATGCACACACAGAGAACAAAGTACTTCCCTAATAAATATCTATGATACAGTGTAAGAAAAAAAGACTAACACACATTCCTCTTTCAGAAGTGTATGTTTAAAAATATTCAAATTAAATCAACTGTAGTGACTCACATTAATATGGTATGCAAAACTAAAGGCTTGTGTTCATGCTATCGCTGTGTCCTGAACTTGATTACAGTGGATTAAATATTTATGTGGGGCAGCCAGCTTGGTTTTACATCTTTTACATTGAGCTCAGAGCATACCTAGATGAACCAGAACTTTGTGTATTTACAGAGTTCTAAATCAAAGATAAGTGTGCTCATTCTACTTGGGTTTCTATTGCCAACTAAAAAATTCTAAGGCAGTATTGTTAGATCCCAGATACTATATCTGAAGGGAGAAAATACTCCATTTTATCATGCTCCTATCCAAGAGTTACTTTTTTTTCCCCTACAGCTTTTTACTAATAAGTTTACATTCTACAGGTATAATTGATTCTTGCAGCAGCACCAGAGCATATTGAAATGCAGGACCTAGATTTGTTAATTATAAGTAGATCTCCTTTTTCATGACTGATAACAAAATATGGATACATGTTTTCTCATATTATACACCAGTTCACTGTGTTAGACTGCAGACCCAATGACCAAGAGCCAGCAAGTGGTCTCCTGTTTCATAAAGGCATGTGTTTTCTTTAAATGGATATTTAATATCCTATCTAGCCAGTTCTATGTGCAAGTGGTATTCTAATTAGGCATTATTTTATTAACAAATAACTTGCCTGCTGAATAAGAGCAAGAATTGCCAGTACTCACTTCCCACAGTTAAGTGCTACTGGTTTAGCAAAACCCATTTTTTTAGGATCAGGAGGAATGAAGGTAATTCCATTGGTAGAAGCTGCCAGCTGTAGTACATAATAAGTAAGCATGCCATGGATCTGCACTCCAGCTCTCTCATTCTGGTGTAGAAGTGATCCCACTCGAGCATATCTCAGGTGAGACACTAAATAGGTTAACTTTTGGGGTTTTTAGCTTTTCTGCTTACCCATATGCCAAATAAGCACAATGATAGTTACCTCTTGAGCAGTCATCTTGCCTTGCAGCATAAACTTCTAAGATTTTAGGTTGCAGGTTCAGTGGATACATAATAAAAAGAGGGTCCCCCAAGGAAAACAGATAAAAACGGACAAACACTGATATAAAACATTATTTTTGCTGGCTTTATTTCTTTTGTTTTGTTTTTTTAACCTTGTGGAATTTCTCATTTCCTATCTATAGAAAGCATTTCATGGAGGGAATGATGGTCATAGGTTAATTATGAACATGATCAGTCCTGAAACATCTAGAACCTTGATGATTCATGAGAATGAGAATGGCAAACAACTTAATACTGTTAATCAAAACCACAATAACTTCCTGAGCCTGGGACAATTTCATTAGAGTCAACAGAAAATTCCACAGTGAAAAAAATTAAACAATATAAAAATTAAAAATACATTTTGATGTATTACAGTAAATGTTGAGAGGTAATGAGTTTACAGTATTCTGAGAAATAATTATTTACAAGGAAGAAATATCACTAGAATATTATGCTAAGAATTAACCAAGAGATTGGTAGACCCACCTGCTCACTTTGCCAAAGTTTTACCTTTCCAAAGGTCTAAGTGGTGATGGATAACACAGACTATAGTTCCTTATCCTCTACGAAGACATAGAAGTACTTTGAGGGTGAAACACTTGTATCAGATATATGGATGTGGAAGAGCAAGGCAATACCTCAGGGGAAAAGGAAAGGTATCCATTTAATGCAATCAAATTGTGGCAATTTTGGGCTTGAGGGAAGTAAAGGGAAGCTTTGGTATCGATTATAATGGAACAATAAATTTTTGATCTGTTACCTACAATAATTATGATTTAAAAGCAAATTCTATTTGAAAAGCTCTCTACTTTTGCAAGACATAGTGCTGTCTGCAAACTAGACTTCAGAAAATCAAACAAAAACTTTCCAGGAGACATCTCAGACAGCTAAACACTGTTCCTTTATGTGGAAGTTGCTTCTTTTTAATGTGGGACTTTTTCAAGGTTGGAGGGGTGAACTGTTCACTGAGGTGAATATGGAAATTAATGTGGGGACTTTTTTTCAGATCTATTTACCTGTGTGTTTTATAATCACTGTTTATTTTCTGTACTATTGCTTTAAACAAATGAGGAAGGCTAAATGTAGTGCCAGTGGTGGAGCTTGAGAAAGTAACACATTCTCCAGAACTGGTCCTGAAAAAGGCTAAGCACTTTAAAGTTAGGAAGGATAAAGAATTTTTACTGGTATACTGGACTCACTCACCACCTGGTTGCTGAGAGAATCAATTTCAGCTCTTTCAATGCCTTTGGCCATTTTGAGGATATTTTATATAGTATTTTGATTAGTTTTTTTTATTGACTAGTCCTCTGTGTAGCTGGCTGGTGCAAGAAGCTGTTACCAAGATACAGTACCACTGTAAAAGAAGTTCAAAGAAGTATGTTGACAGGACTGCTAAGTAGGTCTAGAATAGCAGAGGTGTACAACCCCCAGGGGATTTGATCCAGGTGTGATGCAGTGAAATAAAATTGACAGTAAGCATTGACTAATTTGCCCAGTTATATACAGGTCAGTGTATGCAATTCCAAGTATGCATTGTCATCCTCTGAGCTGAAAAGAAATTATGATGCTGCATCAGTAATGCAAAAACACACTCAAGAATGAAGAATTTTCCATATACAAGATTTTTTTCTTGTGAACTTTTTCTGTTTGGGTATATATTTTTATAGAATACTTTCTGTATGCCTTATAGAGGATGTAAAACCTGAAGTTCAAATTTCAGCAACATTTTTCTAATTCCAGTAGCTTACCTGATTCCCCATGGGCTACTTATGTAAATACACCATGTGGAGTCGGGCCTTGAGCACAAAATACCCAAAACTGCTTTGATTCACCATAAAAGAGCAGGTGCACTGACAGTGAAGTACACGGGGGTACTTAAGGGGTGAAAACAGCAGATATTTTGTCTTGCAGAGCTCCTTTATGGTTCCTTGCCCAGGTAAGAACTTGATCAGAGTTTACTCATGGTAGCAGGATTCCACTTGATCAATTTACTTATGAACCAAGCAGTCATGGATATAGGCTTGACATTGCTTTAACTAAAAGCAACCCACCCCACTCAAATCCCCTATTTAATTAGGAGAAAAAAAAAAAAAAAACTAAGAAATGAAGGTAGTCATATTTTCAAGCAAGGCTGCATGAGCCAGACCATTTGTCTGCCCTGTCTGGAGGAAGTCCATATTTACCTGAATTGTTAGAACAAGGAGAAGCATAAAAAAGGGATGTGGGTAGAAAGGGAATATGATGAGGCAGCAGTGGGGTACAAAAACTGGCAACCAGATGCATAATGGTTGCCTGAATGGGGAAAAAAAATGTTCTCATGTTCATTTCATCTGCATTCATCTGGGAAGACAGCAAAGGGTAGGCAGTAAAAAAAACCCAACAAAATAAATCTATTTCCCATACATCTTGCTAAATGTGTGCCTGTATCTCCACACTGATAGAAATTCAAAGCTTTCTGAAACTCATTATCTCAATGAGAAATTACGAATTATTCAAGAGCAGCTTCATTTTAATTCATATTTAAATAATTTCCTACTAATTTGAAAATTCAAGTAAACCCATACTATGGGAAATACAGAAGGTATCCTACTACCAGAGAAAAAGCTTTGTTTCAGAGCCAATACATTTACAATGTCAAATTATACATGACTTGGTAATTTTGAGTTTGAATAACTTAAATTTTCACCTATAATTTTTTTCTTTTGAATAGCAGAATTATAATGAATAAATTAACTTAGAAATTATGGAAAATATCCCTGGCAAATATTGGGCCTTCCACTTGTTTTTTGATGAATTTTATTGCTCTTATCAGTCCAGGATGTTTAACTGAATAAGAAGCCAAAATATGTTACAGTTTAGACTTTAGGAGAACTATTTAGTAGCAAGAGTATTTAAGCAACCAGGATGTAGATTATTAATTCAGTAGGAGGGTCAATTATCTTAATAAGGACTGAAGGTGACATAGCATTTTGTGATTTTAATCTGCAGTAGGTTATTGTGAAATTGCCTGAGGGTGAACATAATCAATTTGGAGCATCTAAGCAACATTTGCTTGTACTAAACCTGACAAACAACCTGAGGAAATTCAGCCATGCAGTCAAACAGAACAGGAACACACAGAAGAATAAAGATATTATTCTTCAGAAGTGGGTGAAAAAATGACACTTGGTTTAAGATATTTACAGAAATTTTTTGCATGTGTTATCATATGCTATCCTAAAATGCATTTAGTTCCATAACAGACTTGAATTTACCACCACCTAACTCACAAAGAAGTGTGTAAAGTTTTATGAAAAGGAGGAAAAATAATACTCACAAAAATATAGAACTCAATATACAATATCACGCTGTGCATTAAGAGCAGATATTACCGTGTACTATTAAAGTATTCAGGCATATTATTTATTTAACCTATGTTGAGTGACTACAAGTCCATATTTTTACAGCTAAATTATGTATTACTCAGCACCACTTAAAGAAGCTGCTGAGAGGTCACTTTTTGTAATTTCTTATTCCAAAGAATAAGACAGAAATAAGTTCACATCATTAAATTGCAAGAAAGTTTTCACAGCACAAAGTTGCCTCTTTGGTCATTTGGTGTAAATGAACAATTGACAAAAGTTTCTTGATTGCATTTGAAAGCTCAAACTTTTCAAACACAGAAGAAAATATATTTTAATATACAGGACCTAGCTAGAAAGAATTAATATTTTAATTTGACCTTTATGTCTACATTGTGCAAATAGATTCTAAGTTGTTTTGAATATTGACTCACAGAAACCAAGATCTCAGATTGTGCAATTAGCTTGGCTTATAGCTGCCAAATCACATTGGATCACATTTCTCATCATTAAAAGTGCCAGTGAAGAAAGGCATATCACGGATCTAGTAAGAAAAAAGAAGTGAGAGGGTTTTTTTTTCATGTTGTTCTTTGATTTTCATCATGAAAAGCAGATAGATTGGCCTTTCTCCCCCCTTCAGCCCAGAATCAATAAATGAGCACAGTTGTGAACACTGGCTGAATGAGTAATATCAGTGTACCTCCTGTGGTGACCCAAGCCAGTCTCATTCCCAAAAATGCATCTCTGTGGTTATTTTATAGCTATTAATGCAGCATATCTTTAAGAAGAAATATTTCATAATTTCTTCCTGTGTTCACAGAGAGATGGCACATTGTTTATCCCAATAATGAAACAATTAGAATGCTTAGCAGGTATAAGAAAGATACGCTCAACGTATCTTCCAAATCTATTACCTTCTGTTGGATTCCTGCAGACTTTCCAACCTGCAGCAAAGAATTAAAAAAAAAATTATATTTGTTTATTTTCTCTAAAATTCAAATGCTTATTTTCTTAATCACAGAATGATTTGATTTGATCACAGGATGGTTTGAGTTGGAAGAAACTTCCAAGGTCATCCAGTCCCCCTACAATGGACAGGGACACCTTCCACCAGACCAGATTGCTCAGAGCTCCATCCAACCTGGCCTTGAACACCTCCAGGGATGGGGCAGCCACAGCTTCTCTGGGTAACCTGTGCCAGGGCCCCACCACCTTCATGGTAAAGAATATTTTCCTGATATCTAATCTAAAGATACCCTCCTTCAGCCTAAAGTCATCCCTTCTAGTTGATGCTGAATATAATTCCATTATACGGCACTTTTTTGGAGCAATGAAATAAAATGTCACACTGTCCATCAGCCATCTGGAGAAAAGCAACAAAATGGGTTCTAGGGTTTGAAGAAGTCTACATCTATCATTAACAGAAACAAATTTCAAGAAGAATCTTCTTTACTCCTGGCCCTTACTCACCTGTGTATTCAACCTTAGGCACTTCAAGTTTTAATGCAAACATTTAGTAACAAACCTGTACCCACATTAACACAACCTTGCTGTTTTTGAACTGAGACATTTGAGTTGGATACTTTCTGTGGAAAGTCTCTAGAACTGTTGCCTGTCCATCAAAGAGGATACATCCACCCTACAGCATTTGTGCAGTTAGAAAAAATTAAGGATTTGGGTGGGCTTGTCTACAAATTTGGTGTCTTCTAAAGAACCGTTTTTAAGTTGTTTCATCCCTCTTTCCTTCCAAATGGGGATTTGCACAAGCAAATGTTTAGAATCAAAACACAGGAAAAAAACCCCAAACTTCTGTGTATGCAAAATAAATGGGTGTGTCAAAAATCATATATTGGATTACAGAGCTAGATTACAGTAGACAGTCCTTGAGAAGGTCTGTAAGAAGCAATCATTAGAAGATAAATCAGTACATAACTACCATAAAGCACTAAGAAGAAAGAGAAATTAAGGGGAGAAATACCTGAAAAACCTAAGAACAAAAATTTTCAGCTAGGACACCAAGCTGTAGAACAAAAGAAAAACATCACAGGAATGCCCAATATATGAGAAGAGTACTTGTACTCTGAGAATAAGTAAACAGAAAGACTGCATTATGCAAAACATTTTGTAAGGATTTTGAGACAGACAAGTTCACTAAGAATCAAGCTGAACATACTCTTTAAAAATCATCCCAACATCTGTAAAAACAGATGCGAATTTTGTCACGTAGCGAAAACCTGACTTTCTGACACTAAACTGGTCTTGCAGGATATGTAGAGTTTAAAATCTGACGTCTCAGGTGTACCACAACAGCCAAAGCTCATTAAAAAAATCAATGGGAATGTGCCAAGGTAGTCAAAATTAGCAGTCACTGTCATTAAGCTTCAGACTGAAAGGAGAGAAGGAAATGAAGATCCTGTTCTAAGTAAACAAAGAAAAAAATAACTATTTCTGTTGAGCAAGAACTTAGAATAAACCTGCAAGTCAGACTTTATTTAATGTCAAAATACAGTCAGATAAAGGCTTTTAAGATTCCTTTTCTCTGTTTTAAGTATTGGCAATTTATCTTTCACTTTGTGATCTTTCACTGTCTCCTTCCCCTTTTGTTTCTGAATGGGTTTCCATATAGTCACCCATCAAAGAAATCTCTTCATTACTCAGAATAGGCAGGGACCTGCTTTTATCAAAATACAGTGGACTAGATTCTTATTTTTATGCAATAGTAGCAACTAAGCCAAACACCATACATAAATATTTAAGCAGTTTATATTTGTGTCATCCAATTGTTCCTTAACAACACAATGAAAACATCATAGCAACAACAACCCTGATATGAAGAAAATACCTGGACTAAAGAAAATTAGTAAATTTAGTCTTTAGTGAATCACTTGGGAAGTTTGAAGCTAATTGTTTAATTTTCACTGGGTTAAAATTTACATAATATTGAAGAAAATTTGCCAATTAAAATAATTTCTGCCTGAAAACAGTTTTCTTGCAACTGCTGCAAGGAATAACTGAAACTATACTAAGTACAAGAGATAAAACAATAATTCTTGACTATTTTTTCCCATTTGTTTGACATTTTTACATTTGGCAGTACACTGTGTATTGACAAAGTAACTGTTTCCAATATACACTCAGTTTGTTAGTCAATTCATGTGTTGCTGGCACAGATTTTCCACACAGCAACAGAGGAGAAAAATATGAAAATGCTCAGGAATATGTAACTAGAAGCCCATAAAAATTGGCAGAATTATAAAAGCCTAATATATAAAATAAGTTTGATTTTGTAGGCAAACGGATTTCACTTTTGGTTTGTCATTTGGTTTTTTGTTCCAGCTTTGATTTTCCTTACAAACTTATTTTAGAAGATCTGCATCCAAAGCTTAAAGCATTAAATACAAACCTGCTTGTGTGTTTTCCAAGTAAAAGCAGATTTTGACTGAAAAATATGAAATGGTGAAAATTATGAAAACAGGCTTAAGAAACTTGTGACAAGAGGCAAGCAAGGCATGTTCCAGCAGCCCACTCTCACCACATCAGATCAGTGAAGAATGTGGCTCAGACAATTCCAAGCTGCAGTTCCAATTCCAGCTGCAGTGGGGGCTCTCTAGGGGAGGTAAGGTAACAATTTTCAAGCTTCTGCACTTCCTGATGAAGAACTGCCTCCCATGCTTCAGGGATGCTGGATAACTCTTGTGTTTCTCTAAGGTTTTAGTTTCTCAGCATCCCAGTGACTAGAGAATTAACAGGAAACTGGAACACAGAAAGCCTGAGAAACCTCAAAGGTTTCTAAGTTTAGTTTAAAAGGTTTCAAGATAGACTATGCAATGATTGTTAATGTATTTGTCTACACTTGCCTTCTGCTGGATATTTCATAATGTAAAAGTGCAGCTTTAGAACACAAAAGGAATTTTTCAAGGAATAGATAGAGTGACCTTTTCCCATACCCTGTAAGAAGCATTTGTCTCTTCATCCTATAAAATACATGTTGAGCAACTTATGCTAGAGAACAGATGGTAAAGAACCCAGAAAGCAGAAAACAAGAGTGCTACCAAAATATATGTTTTTTCTTCCTTTTGCTTCTGTCAGACTGTAAATATTCGGACCATGGAGAGTCTTTCACAAAAGGTTAGCATTTCTGAGATGTCCCACTGACAGCTGTGAAACTGCTCATGACACATCTACACCTACGGGATAGAATCATGGAAAAGTGAGTCTGTAAAGTACCTCAAGAAGCTTCGTTTGGCACCTTGCCTCACACAAGGTGAATTTTATCTCTGTCACTCCTGGCTGATGTTTATCGAACCTATTAATAAAGGTGTCCCATGATGGCAGCTACAGTTTCCCCCCGCAATTTATTCTCTTCCTTTCTATATCTTTATCATCAAAATCTTCAGAGTATCTGATCCATGTTTCTTTGTGCTGAAGTCTAATCTAATTACTTTCTTATTTTGTTCATCATGGACATGATGAGCAAATTTTTTCCCTTCCTTTTCCCATACCACAAGGTTTGCGAATATGTGTTAAAGACTGGAGACAAATTTTCTTTTTTTAAGCTGTAATCAGACAGAGTTGATAAAAAAACCTAAGTCTGGAGATAAAATTTAAAACTTAGCAAAACAGTAGCTGTAAGAAAACCACTGGGAAAAAATGTTGACATATGCCAAATGTTCATCAAGTAAGAGTTTATCATCTCTGCATGTTACTAAGCAAAATGGAGGGAGTGAGAGGAAAGTAGTTGTCTTTTGGAGATTCTGTTCGAGGTTTTTTGGTTTGGATTTCTTTAATGCTAATACTTTGATTGAAAGACACAAAACATCAATTTAGTAATAAGTTATTTTCTGTTGGAAATTGCTTTCAACAGAATATTTTTGACCAGACATGTTACAAATATTCAAAAGATAATGTCCCTGTCAATCTTCATCAGTGCTTGAAATATTTTTACATTTTCCTCCAGCAACACAAAAATAAACTTTAATTTTAGATTCACCACATATTTTATGTTCCTGCATGAAACACGTACTAAAACTTTAGCAATTAGAACTATTCTTTGAAATTTCAGGTTGTGCCTCTGTTTATAGCTGTCTACTTAGCAAGTTTTCCACTCAGGGGAAGCAATGGCACATCTGCTGCATGGTCTACAGTGATTTATATCTCATTCAGGGACATGGTTAAAACACTTGTGTTCAAACATGGAAAGGTTGAACTTACTTCAGAAATTCCAGCTGGGGCAACCAAACTAAACACCCAGGAAGAAAACTGTCAGGTAAACATTTTGTCCTAGCTTCCATATATCCAGCTCCCTTGTTGTGGCTTTTTAAATTTGATCACTTTGAAAAAGCTGTCATAAATCTCTTAAAACCCCCAATCTTTCATAAATCTCAACATTTATAACAATTAAAGACATAGCTTCATTTTGCTAAATTCTACAAATAGAGCTTGTTCTATGCATATACTTAAAAATCATAATAAGTTTTAGAATATCAGTGAAGTTAAAATACTCCATTTATGTGCATTATAAAATAAAATTTATGACACTTAAACAACCATATATATATATTTTAAGCATTTGTTTTTATATATCTAAACAAAATGTCAGACTGTCCTGACTCTAGTGACAGAATAATTTTGCTCAGACAGCATTCAGAATATCTAAGTTAGCATGGCATGGATTTACTCTTTAATCATTATTTTTTCCTGCTCTGATGAGCTAGTGAATCTTACCTCTTACTGTGCTTGCTGAGCTCTGGAAATTCTTTGTAACTTCTAAATATATTATCATAGCAAACATAGAAAAATATGCCAAACATCACTGTTTAGAAGATCTCACCCATATCTCATGTACAATCTTTTTATAAACAGGGTGAATCCCAAACTAGAGAAACTCGAGGGCTGCTTTCTTGCAAATGAACTTTCTTTAGCTATAAAGGCCTGAAAACAGTAACAGAGCTCCTACCAGACATTGTCCTGTTTTTTGACAGAATGAAGCAGAGAACCCATCTTGTCTTTACATAACTAAAATACTCAGCAAACCAGAATCCACACAGTTTGGCACTAAAATAATCAAACTAAATATCTTAGGGGCAGCTGGAAGAGGGGCTATGTTATGAGTGACTTCACTGGCCAGAGGGATTTGGGGAAAGAAGTCCAGGGGAAACTGAGACATACATTACCTTTACAGTCAGTGTTTCAATATTTTAAGCTACAAATACCATCCTACAGAAGATCTGTATTTTTAGTGACTTCCATTATTGATAGGTCACTCTTATAAGCACTGAATAAGCCTCTTTTACAAGGCTGTGTTCTTAGCGCTCTTTATAGACATTATAGAAAAGTTTTAAATGTCATATTTGATTTGTGTTTTATTTGAAATGGAAATAAGCAGCCTACATAGGTTTAATAATTTATCTAGTGTATGGTTTGAAACACCAGGGCACACGGCTTAGATGTCAAAATACACTATTTGGAACTGAATTGTTTAGTAAGTCTTAAAGGCAGCTATTCCAACTGTTATTCTAAAGCAAACTGTTTTTTCTCCTAGCAGTTGCATCTATGGGACGAGTCCAAATTTGATCATGTGGCTGGACTCTTTTTGGTGCAATCTTTGCACAAATCTAAAATAAAAAATGGGAAAAAGTGGTTTTTCCCTTCCAGTCATTGCATGAATTCCTAATGAATGATTTCAGTGCTGCTTTGGTGCTCAGTATTGCTTTAAACTGTTGTACATACACACCAGGCATCCAACTTACCTTCCTGAAGCACACAAATGCATCGCTAGACAGGAAACCACAGCTGAATTTGATCCCAACCCGGTTCCACTGCAGAACAGCACAATCCGTAGAAAGCAGTAGAATTATTCTAATTGTGCCTGGTAATTAGAGGAGAACATGAGTATCTGGGAGAAAATTGCTAGGGAGGGAAACAATTTAACGCAGAGTGGAAAGTGTATTAAAAGCAGACAGAGTGAAGAGCAAAACCACAACAGCAGGACAGTGTTAGGGCTTGCTGCCTTCCCGGGCACTGGGGCCGGGAGTTTGATTTGGGGGCATTTCTCCCGTCTAAGAGCGTGGTGGAAGAGTTGCAGACAACACAAAGGTGACTTTGTTCTCTCTGGTGGAGCACTGGCAGTAAAGCTTGTTGGAAGTCTCACCACAGGTCAGCAGGAGGCTTGGTCTGAAGGAGCCTTTTGCCCTGCTAGCCATCCTGAGAGCAAGGGGCTGGTGCCTGACACTCTAAGCAACAGAAACAGGTCCTGATGCCGGGAATTTAAAAGACCCTGGGTAGAGCTGAAAACAGTGCTCTATAAATCACAGTGCAAAGATTATAAAAAAGTAATTTCGATCATTCTTTCCCCTATCTCAAACCTAGTCATCAAGTAACGAATACAGCACCTATTTCCTAAAAACAGACTTGGCTTTTTTCTTTTTTGACACAATCACCCACTTAGTGGATAAAGGGAATGCAGTATACGTTTCTGGAATCTAGTGAAGTGCTTGATATGATAACTTGCAGAATTATTTTGAAAATTATTTCCCAATGACTTGCAGAGAGCATTGTCACAAGGGCTGAGAGCTGGCTGTAAAAAAAGGGCTCAAAGTATTAGATTTGGAGTGTAGGGGAGAATATTTAATAGCATTCCGTAAAGACTCATTCAGTTTAACGTCTTTATTAATAATGCGCATGTGGGAGTAAAAATACATTAATGAAATATGCAGGTGAGAATAAATTAGAACTTGAGGTGAACACCAGAGAGCACAAAGGCATAATACAAATGGGACCAAGTGAGATTAAGGAATCAGGCAGAAAATTACAAAATGAACTTCAAATGGGAAAAATACAAACTAATATGTTTGAGGAAAATAATGTAAAATACAGATATGCACAGAGTCTGAAAAGCTGGGATGAATGTAACACTGAAAGGTCTCAAAGCAGTAGTTTGTTGATAACTGAGTGAAAAATTTCAGTGTATCATGGTCAGATTTTTTAGTTCTGTTTAAGTCTTCCCTCTTCAGATAACAAAGATACAGTAGTATTTCTGACTTCAGTACTGGCAGCCCACAGACTCAAGAACACTGGACCTTTTTAAAAGTAAAACAAAAATCAATTATCAGTCTTCAATTCCCACAACTGAAAAGACAGTGACAAATGTGTTTATGATTTCTTTCTGTTTCTGCAGTGACATAACTATAACAAACAACAACAAAGTACCACACAACAAGATGATCCAAGGGCCCTGACCTGACAAATGGAAGGCAGATCTACCACAAGCAAACCATGGTTTGATTAATTTTCTTCTCTGGTTGTTTGGATGAAGAAGTGATTGATTTTAGGCTGGATGCTGATTATACTACAGTGATTCTATCACTGTGACCATATCTTTTGATTTTAGGTTATACAGAATACTATGCAGAGTATTTGATTCAGATATCATCTAGATCTTTCCCCTGACTTTACAGAGATCTGGGACTCGGCACATATGTTTTCCACGACCAAAAGGAAAAATACTTTTGAGGAAATTATTGGGAATTGTTGGAATGTATCAATAAATCAACCATGCACAGGACAATAGAAAAGCCACCTTGAAAAATACATAGAAGACAAAGTAAGTGATGTCTTGAAGAATTAGTAAATATTTGGGTCTGTAAGTTTTTTTAATAATAATTGCTTTATTCAGTTTTGTGCTTTTTAATTTTTTTTATTCTCTCCATTAAAATTGTTAAGAATTCTTATCCACCCTCCTAAATTAATAATTCTGAGTCAGAACCAGATATTTTCTCAGGTATAATCATTAGCACTTGTTAAAGGCCTTCAGATGCTCAAGGCTGTGTCTTGTTAAGATTATTAAATGAATCTTTCACTTACCTCCTGGTTATTTTCCAATTTGTTTGAAGATGGCTGCAATTAAATCTCCTTCATAAAAGACAAATTCCCCTAACAAGGGGCAGTTTGCAGCTCAGAGCTCCAGGTATGCTCTCCATGATCCCAAAGCAGCTTGTGTCACACGAGCTCTAGCCAGAATAAACTTTCTATTCTGCTTTTTTTTTTTTTTTTTTCCTTTCTGCAGTGCTCAACAGTTTTCAAGGCTTCTGCTTCCATGAACTCCTCTGTTTCATTTGAAATTCCTACAGATCTTTCTGGTGCTGTCTGACCATTGTTCACATCTAAACATATTTATTTTGGTTGCTCACTGTAAACAAGGCTGTAAGATAAGGGGGGGCAAGAGGCCTTTAGGTAGGATGTATCCATTCTTTTGTTCTCTGCACTCAGACAAAGGGCAAAGTGAGAACTGCTTAAAAGCCAGCTAGTTCAGATTTAATGGCACACTGTTTAGCAAGCTGATAGAAAAAAAAAACCCAAAAAACAGGGTAGCATGCTGGTTGAGAAAGTATTGAACTGATGGGGATGCAAAACAGAGCAGTGACAAGGAAAAACAGACAAAATAAGAAAATTACAGCATGGGTTAGGGTTTTTTGACAGGGCGAGGTGAGGGGTGAGAAGAGGAGGTGTTGGTGCTTTGTATTTGGTTCTTAAGCTTACAAGAGTTTTACATTATCTCTGTTAACACATTTTCTTCTGTTTGACACAAAAATATTCAATCATAAGATTATATTGTGTTTTTGGGTAATGTAGAAAATGTTGACATCTCCTGAGATAACGGCATTTTGTGAAGCAAATATCCTTGGGGTTTTTTTGACTTTCAATGCGTAACATGAAGGAGCTTAGATGCAGATGATATACTGGGTCTCTTTGGAAGCTTGAAAACAGATTGTTACTTTGCATAATCAACTTACTGGTACCCAGTGATGAGTAACTCTATGTGAACCACGGACAAACATTTCTAAAATAAAACTGTAAACATGCTGACTTGTTTATTGGCATAAACTGCTTTGGGTTCCTCTTAAACACCATTTCTTCATCTCCTAAAAATGGCAAATAAATAATTTAATCAGTAACAGCTGTCTTGATACCACCACAGAAAGGCAGGCTGGTAGTCAAGGCTGTGAGGACAAACCCACCCTACACTGATGCCGTGGCCATCAGCAAGTTGATTTGAAACTGTAAGGCACAATTTAAATGCTAACTGCTTTTTTTTGTCTTGAGCTGCCTAAGATATGTGCTACATTTTCTGAGTACTGGTATTTGTCTTGTTGCTCAGATATCGTCTGTCTTTATTAATAAAATTCTGAGAGAGCACACATGCTGTAAGTAGTATTTTAAATTTGCATATACCCATCCATTCTGGAAATAGCATTGAACTTTGTTCATTAGCTCTCCCAAGATTATCAGCTCTATTACCATAGTGAATATTCTGAGTGTTATGAAGTAATTGTACGCTATCATGCATTTTCTAAAACAGAAAATTGAAAAGTCCTCAAGAATGAGGTACCAGTATTCACAAAGAACAAAAACATTTTAAAAATCCTTCAAACTGCACCTTAAATCGTCAAGTGCAAAAGAAGAACTAGCTTTTCTGTATCATGGACATTAGACACAATTGAAGCATGTAGGGAAAAAAAAATCTGTGATTATGACAGTTATCCAAATATAAAATATATGCCCAGGCCCAGAATTAAGCAATATGATATTAAAAGTATTAGACATGGAAGAGAGGATTAAAATATTAAGATGATTGATCTAATTTCTATTAGTTTTTATCATATTTCATCCATGGGTTTTTAAATTTTATTTCATTTTATTTTGTTTTATTTGTGTCATATCTTTTTCTGCTACATAGCTACACTGTTGTAAAGATATTAAAAATATCTCTTCTCCCAGATTAATCTTGAACATTTTCCACAAGCTGGTCTCATAAACTATTTGGGGAAGATGGTGCTAACTTGTTATCCTGTTGCTAGATTATCTAAATTTCTCTCAAGTAACAGTGGCAATATTTTTACTCACAAAATTAAACTTGACTCACAAAATGTTTGCAAACACAAATAACTCTTTCTTCCCCTTTGATGGATGTACCTTTTTGGCACTCCAATCAAAACCAGCAATTCCTTCTTGATTGGTGTAACACACACTTATTTCTATGGAATAAGGCTGATTATTTTCCAATTAGTATTTTAGAAACTGATACTTCTTTTCCAGTATCATCTCTATGGTAATATATTACAGATTCTTCAATTCACGAATAATAGATGTTGTTGTTGATTGATCAAAATCGCCCAAATGCTTCTGCAGCTGCTTTCCACTTTTTGTTAAATTCTAAAAATTTATCGTTTCTGTTTCTTTTTTTTTTTTTAATAGGTCCTGCTACAGACATTTTGTATTTTTTACAATGTGAACTGCCACCTAGATTTTTTGGAGTTCCTTATGTTGTTCATTTCTTTTGAGAGGGGCACTGCTACCACACAAGATGATGTCTAAGGATAAAACATGTTTGAAAGGCACTTGGCATATATTATTAAATGAATGGGAAATGATCATTTAAAGCAGCAGATGATTAGAAAGGAAGGCATATTTTACTTGCAAATAGGGCACAAGTTGGCAAGTAAACTTGAACAGGTTTTAATACTATTGAAATGTCATGTTAGTACTTTGTGAACATTTGCAGGAGGAGCCTTTGCACCAAAACACTCCTGCTAGAAGGAGTCCTGGGAGAATATTTCTGTAAGGAAGAAATGGCTCTAATGAGGGAGATACTATGAACTCGTCAAAAATATTGTTAAATTAGTGGACATATGCTGTCTCGTTGCAACATATCTTGTGGTAAATAAATTTAAATTTATTTAAATGTCAGAGCACGGTGTTAAGGAAGTCTTGGAGGAAATTCATGTTAAAATCAAAGTTCAAGCTCCTTTGTTAAATATTTGATTATGTACGCCCCACATTTTCAGCAATAATGTATCCACTGAAGTATACAGTAATCATCTTTTCCCCCCATTTTATTGTGTCTGACTACTTTTCAGATAATTTGAAAATAAAAATTCCACAATTTCAAGATCTGAAGATTAGTTAATGGCTTAGCTCTTTTCCCTGAAGCAAAACACCTCTGTGTCTAAGGATAGGAAGGCAACTTGGAGTTGGGAAAAGTGTCTGACAGGGTTAATGCTGTTGCAGTTCTATCCCTGTAAGACTTGTAAAAAATTTCCTAGTTTTGAAGTAAGGAGAAATAGATCCAAGACAGAGGTGGAAGCAAAAATCCCAAATTGTTACTGATCCTCTTCAGAGAATCCCTTCAGGCAAAAAGAAGACTTGAGGAAAAAGGACAATGTAGGGAAAAGATAAAGAATGGTGAGAAAAGATAAAAAGGGGATCTGAAAAATGCAGTCAAATGTCAAAGGAATCCTTGACATAAGCAAAGAAGTAGATGAAAATCCATGCTATATGCTGCCTGATGACTTAAAATCGATGCAATAAATAGAAGAAAAATTCTAGCAGCAGTAAGCAAAAAAATTAACACATTTCATAGCCCATGGCACATAGACTATAGCATTTTTTTTAAGTTGGCTGATACATACGTTGATTGGGGCTGTAAAAAATAGTTTGTTATTATTAAAATAAAAGTGTTTATATCATTTGGGATTACAAAGGAAAAAAGAAATCTAAAAGACATACTGATGTGATACTACCATTCCAAATTCCTCAGGCAGTACAGAAATGTAGATTAGGAAGTGAATTCCCCCACTACTCCAATGAGATTATGGATTTAGGCTTGAAATTAACAGTAACCTTTTGTGATTCTCTCACATCCTCAAAATTATAGGAGGATTTAATTGAAGGACAAGAAGAATGACTATAAGACTGACATTTCCACATGCATGGGCACAATACCAAATTATAAGTATTATATTATTATTGTTATTACCTTATATAATACTTTTAAGTATTATTCATTGGCACAAGAGCATTTTCTTTCCCTCAGTCCTGTGTTAGCACATCTAGGAGACATCCTGTTAGTGATCAAACAATTTGCCATCTAAAGTTTAGATGGCAACTTTAGATACAACTTATTTCAGTTAGGTACAGAGCATAACAAAAATCTGAAATACAACCTGCCTTTGACGACACTAGAACTCTGTTAATCACAACACTTTTCATTTTTGCTGTGGTATTTTTAATGATATCTTTTCGTCAAATTAATTTGTCATAACATTTACTTTGTGATGAATATCAAGACACATAATAGGTTTTGTAACATGGTTTTTACAGGATAAGTCACCCTCTGGAAGATAACAAAGAGAACATTCCAAATGAGAGGGACTGTGTTATTCTCCCTGTTTATAAAATATATGATATCAGTATCAGGCAAATGATATTTTATTGTCCCAGCCTACTTCTCATAAAACCTCTCCCATTGCAATGCTCCACACACTTTAACTGTCACATAAAAGCATTAGCACTATAGGTACTTTTACTTATGTATTTACCTATGATTGATGCTCTTCTTTCAAAGGCAACAGTTTTGTAATATAGAAATAGTATCATTTTTCAATCAGTTGCCCTACTTTTCCATCAGTAATATACCCAAGTTCCTGCTGCATACAAATTTAACAAAGTTAATAATCTGAGATGGTAATGTTACATATGGAAAAAAGTTTGCTTTTTCTTTTAAAGCTGAGGGATGTTTGGTTTTTTGGGGGGTTTTCTTGTTCGTTTTTTGTTGTTGTTGTTGTGGGTTTTTGTTTGTTTTTTTGTTTTTTTTTGTTTGGGGTTTTTTTTTGTTTTGTTTTGTTATTTGAGAACACGGAGAGATTTGACCTGTGTTTAGAGGTTTGGTAATAATTTCATTGGAAGAATCTCACTCTTTTGGCCAGACAAGCATTTCCTACTTGCAAACATGCTCCAAGTCCTAAATCATTGAAAATGTTTGTTTCTTATATTTTATGCTCAAAATCAGTAGTATAA
This sequence comes from Promerops cafer, assembly GCA_013398275.1. Classification (NCBI taxonomy): domain Eukaryota; kingdom Metazoa; phylum Chordata; class Aves; order Passeriformes; family Nectariniidae; genus Promerops; species Promerops cafer. Next base: position 546,145 of record VZSE01001290.1, on the reverse strand, counting down.
CTTAGGCTCGTGTTATGTAATGTACATATGATATTCCCAAAATATTTGTTTTTTAATCCTACAGATGTTTCCCATGTACCATGGTGCAAGACTTTCTGTGTGACAAAAAAAATTGATACACAAAAGAAATTAATAAGAGGAGAAAATTACAGAACCAGATTTTAATGTTGCTATTAAAACAGTGAACCTGGAAGATATTTACTACATAGATTTTTATCCTACAGTAGCAATATTTTTACTGCATATTTTACGATTTCTTATTGTTCCACAGAGGGGGTTGAGGGAACAGTGCAAATATTACCTGCAGTTCCTAAATTTCAAATAGTGAACCTCAGGTGACACTGAATTATTGATCAGAGCACGTTCTCAACGCAAAGGCTGGAGGGAGAATATTCACACTTTTCAAACAAACCCCATCTTGATATAGAACACTAAGTGTTAGGTAGTCTCATATCTTCAATAGTCTCCTAAGAATTCTTTTTGGAGGTTCATGGTTATTTCTTAATCAACATTATTTTATCCATGGTTTCTAAAATATTGGCACAGCTTTTCAGAAGGCAGACTGTTCACCTAGTTTCTAAGCTTGGGACCAGTGTTTATTTTTGCTATCTCAATTTGATTTGATGGTATGAGGAAGCTGTCACCATCTGCTTCTATCTTATGAGATTTGCCTAGCCGTGTGAAAAATAATGAATGTGACCAGAATGTGCAGGTTGGTGAAAAAAATCACCTGGATATGCTACTTTGATTTTAATGAAAAAGGAACAAATAATATAATGAGCATTGTTGAATCCCCCTACACATTTCCCCATTTAAAAATGAAGCTACTGAAAATAATTTTGAAAGAAGAAAGATATTTATGACAAAAACACTTTCAGAACCTAGAGCAGAAATTTGATATTGTTATAAATGTTTAAGTTATAAAGTTGCATGTTATAGAACTGCATTGTATTTGGATGAAAGGAACAAAAGGCTTAGATATCACCTGTAAAAGCATTAGCAAAGATATTAAATTTTTAATTTAAGTATCGGTCAGAAATCTACATTAATTGTCTATAAGAAAGGAAAAACTCAATATACATATATTCATAGGTGTAAAATCAGAAATATATGTAAATGCAGAAAAAGAGGATTTTCCTGTGAGTAGCGAGTTCATATCCAGGGTTGCTCAAATGGCTGGAAGCCCTGACTTTTACTATCTCTCCAGTGTGTTCCATTTGCAAATGGAAAGTAAAAGCAGATTGTAATTTTTTTCTGCTAACTCCAGCACCTGAAATATTAGTTAAGACAAGGATGCAGCAGTAGCCTCTATCCTCTTCATATTTCCTCCTGTCAGCTTCCTTTCTGCCCAGTAAGTTAGTCACAGAGGAAAGAAGGTAAGAAAAAATCACTTTTACATTGTGATGAGTCTGTCAAAGTCATTTAAATTGGCTTGGAATAGCACAGCTCCAGGACAGAGGGAGAAAGCAGCTGTAACAAATTCAGGAAAGAATCAGTTGTTCACTTGCCACCACTTTTTCTTATCTCACTGCTCAAAGATTTGCCATTTCCTTAGATATAGGATATACAAGAAAATAGACTGAATAAAAGACTTCTGGTTTAATTTGGCTGAGATTCATTACTTTAAATCCTCTGAGATCTATTCAGAAAAACTTGTGATTTCTTTTGGAATCTTTTTTAGGAAGGCAACTGGCAGTACCTAGTCCAACTTCTTCCATAGCTGTTATTCTTTTCCTAGTTAAAAAAATAAGATACTTAGAGAAAGAAAAATGTCTCTGCTCACTGTACAAATAATCAGAAGCTTAATTCTCATGCCAAACTTAGCTGTGTTTTCTTTTGAGTCCCTTTCAAATTCTGATTCTTCAGGCTGAGAGGAGCACAAATGTGCAACCTACAGGGTTTGCTAAATCTTTACTGTAGGTAAAAGGAAAGAAAATCTCCATGATCCTGTTGAGTGTGTTGAGAGGAGGTAAGGGGAAACCAAAACCTGTATATTTTAGTTCTTTTCTTCAGGTAAATGCTGTTCATGAATATAAAACTCCACATGTAAGTCTTCCAATATCCTTTTGTCCACACTACACCCATTCAAGCTCCACTATCTTCATCTGCATCCACATTCTTGCTTTCAAAGCCGATAATAAGCTCTGTTTTGGTTTTAAAAATTATAGATATATTATTTTAAACAGATAGCTTTCTAAACATAATGATATTCACAAGTCTAATATTTTCCCTTATCCTTCATAAATTTTTCTTTCATGAATTTTTTCCTGGCAGAGTTCTACTTTTAATTTGCTGCCATCTTTTCTTTGCTAACATTAATACTCTGTTTATAAAAATTACCATAATTCATTCTAGCTAAAGGTTGAGGCCTGAAAAAAATATTGTCCATCTTCAATTTTTTAATAAGTACAAATCACAGTGAATAATGTAACTTCAATTCCAATGTGGAAGTATTATTTCAAAGCAAATGACAATAATGATCTTTAAATTACATGACCCAATTCTCCTCTGACTTTTATGTTTTCCTGTAAATCAGGGGTACATTTTTGAAGGCTATAAAGTTGCACTGACCTTTAATTATATAGGTAACTGCAGAATCAGATTGTGTTTTTAATACCTTCAGGCAGAAATAAGACACGGATCCCCGTGCTTAGAGACTCTGTTTAGTTCACCTTGATGAAAAGAGGAGGCAAGACCAGGGACTGCAGAGAGGTCTTGTGGCATTTCAGAGTGCTGAAAACAATAGCCACTTCCTCAAACCCTTGGGCAGCAAACATCTGGTATCCCCTCACCACACAAAGCACTGTCCCACGCTGTCCCTTACTCTACCAAAGTGAGAACCTCCAGCAGAAGGCTGGGACCTTTCAGTCATCATGGGAAACTCTGAAAGTGCCTTCTTCTCTTTTCAGATTAAAAGAGAGCATGCTGTGTCATAGATTTTGTGTAGAATTGCTGTTGCATTACAAATATAATAATAATTGCAATTAAAATCTCCCACAATCCTTTTCCCCAACACAATAAGCAAACACAATGTAAAGTCAAGTATTGAAGATGGAAATCTTCCTTGTAGCCTTCAACAAGTTTTGCCTTCAGTTTTCAGCCTCTGCAATAATTTTTTCCTTTTTTTTTTTTTTTTTCCTTTGCTATCTCTCTTCCTGGTTGCCTTTCCTCATGTAAATTTTAATTTCTTAGGTGCTAATCATGTCATACCAGCAGTAACAAGAATTGGTTGTTCAATGTACGTGGAATCTTCTGAGATTTTAGTAATGAACATCTCCACAGATTAAATGTGAAGTGTTCTCTTTTAAAGGCTGTGGCCAGCATTGAAACTTCAGGTATGATTTTGTGCATGGAAAAGAAATGGACAAAAGAGTGTACAGAATGTAAGGGCATGGTAACTTCCCATTCCAGAGGGCAGGCTTTTGGTAAAACTATGGATGTTCACAAGACTTCATGCATGACCACATTACTGTTATGTGATGAAACTGGAATATCGCTGCCTGCAGAGCCAGGTGAAATTGCAGTTTCTAGCTCAGAGAAAATTCCATTCATTTCTTCTTTCAAAAGAAAGAAGACCATAATGAGAATGTAGTAACACCAACGCTCCTCTTACATCTGAACTTCTTTCACACAAATTACCAAAATTAACCAGGGGTATTTGAGCCTTGTATTTCCTCATCAGCTGCTTTGGTTTTATTTGGTTTTGATTTTTATCTGTGCTCCGTCCTTAAACACCAAAATTTTCCCTTGTCATCAACTTATATTTTACCATGGCTGGACATTGCCCAGATATAAGGAAGAGTGACCAAAATCTCCCAGCTTGATCTTTTCCTAACATCAATATATTGACATTAGTAAAGTCTAAAGGATTATGACAGTTGTGCTGTCTGTGCCTGAGAAACTACAAGGCAGAAGACAAGCTGCAATAAGCATTTGGGTCAGGACTTGTGTCAATGGAAGCAGGGTGAGCTTTCAAAAGAAACAGCAGGCAGTCTAGGTTAGCCTCAAAAGAGATAGGGAACAAAAAGAGGGCTAGCTGTCTTGGCCTTTTGGCCCAGGGACAAAAACCTCCAGTGAAGTGTTAGGAAATTCCTATGGGGATATATCTTAACTTAAAAGAAAGGCATTTCAAACGTAATGGTTTTTAAAAGAATTTAAAAGGAATTTATAACTACAAACTTGAAGCCAGACTTCTTTCTGAGATTGCATGTCAACAGATATTTACAATATATTGTGGTCAAACTCATAGATGGTAGTAAAAATTCAGATTGGTAGTATGAAAGTATCACTTTAACTATACACTTAGCCTTTTTTCTTTCCTAAAGCATTTTGTAATGTTAAAATTGTATTTAATCAGAGAGGACATTTTCTGTGAAATTGAAGGCAACGGTAAGTTGAAAGAACCTCAGCTTGAGCTGGCAGAAAGCAATTTAGTTATTTCTGTAATTCTGATGTATTTCCAAGGTCACAAACAAGACTGATTTATACAGGAAATATGAGTTAGAAAGGCTGTTTAAGCAAGCTGTAAATACTTTGCTTAGATGTGCCTAGATGGATTTATTTCTTCCATCAGCTGCACTGAAAAATTATGATTTACCAGTAATCTTATTTCACAATTCAGTGATAGTGATAACTTTTCTTGAAAAGAAATTATTCCCCCCTTATTCTGCAAAATAAACTAATATTCAAAGTAGATAATTCAGAATTTAAAAGGAAGCCCTGGAACTCCTCTTATCCAAGGGACACCTCTGCTAAGGAGTACTCAGCATAACAGAAACATGAACTGAAAGGGTCTAAGAAGACTTTTACACAGGTGGCTGTTAATGAGAATGTTCCCTAAGTATTGGATGAAAGGGGAGACACACAGATTAAATGAGAAATAAATTACCACACCCAGTATGCTGCTTTACCAACAATACTCTTCCGAACATCTTTTCTCATTATTGTCTCTTCACTTTTGAGAAAAATGTCACTACTGAACCCAGCCAAACGCTACCTAAATGTGGGCCATTAGTTTTTACTTATTTTCCAGGGACTCAGTCAAAATATTCTAAGTGATGTGTTTGAGGCAGAAAATAATAAGTATTGGTCTCAAAAACTTTGTTATGAAAAGATATCCAGAGTGTAATCACCTCTTTCAGAATTTCCTGAAGATGGGACTCGGGTCCCACTCTGTGCTGTTAAAGTCAGTGGCAGCTGAGTTGCAGAGCTGGTTTTGGCAGGCAGAGGCAACAAGGCACACATTCACAGCATCACACAGCTTAACTTGATGCCTCTGCTTCAAGCACAATATTCTCATTTTTCAAAGCTTCTCCAAGTCTGGGGCAGGAGATGAGTTGGTGCAAAGGAAAGGAGATTGGCAGGTGTCCTGCTAAAAGGAGGACACCTGCCATCAGAAAAAAACAGGATCTCCTGGAAACAGCCACCTCCTCCCCTCCCCAGGCTTTCCAAAATGCCCTAAAGGTAGTAAGAAAAACTTTAAGAGAAAATACTGAGAAGGTGACAAGAAAGAGAAAGGCACAACTATTTATTTGTTTAAAAGATGTTCATTCCTATGGACCTCAGAAATAAGGAAAGTAGTGATGAATTACAGGCACATTCAGGGAGGGCAGGAAAGAAGTCAGACAAATGAACATGGTGGGAACTGTGATCTCTCCATAGCAAGCAACCTTCAAATGAATAATTCAAAAATAAGTGTTCTGAGATGGAGTAAGGTTAGTAAAACCTTCATTTTTATAAGTTTACTGAAAAAGAAACTTACCTCTTATGTCAAACAAAAAGAAATACTCTAAAGCAGGGTAGTTAATCTGCACAGGATTCACAGGTTCATTTTCAGGTTAGTATTTGAACTTGGGCTTTTTACCTTTAAAGCAAAAACCTTGCTTTAGCCTTTTTTTTTTTAACAAAATTGCTCCATACTTAGCTTTAACCCCAGTAATTCAAAATCTGCTTTTCATAACTGCAGCAGCATCTGCAACTTTGCTTAGAATTACAATACCAGAGGAAATACAGAAGGAAAGAATCTATAGCTTCTCTGAAATGCAAACAAGGTAAATGGTAGAAGGCAAACACAAAAGTCTACAGGCTGATAAAGTTTATTGGTTTTTCATTATTTACGCTCATTATTGATACAAGAACCTGTCACTGTAAATTTATTCTACGACACCTATTAACCAGTAGATAAGAAAAAGATTTAAATTCTTACTCCTACTTTGTGGGTAGAAAAAAAGCATCATTCTAAACAAGCCACTAAAAAGAGCTGATCAGTGACTAATTGCCACCCATAACCACTATTCTGCCCCATTATTTCTTACATCTTGTGACACCTGGATATTTAAAACTCTCCATGAGTGCAAGGCTAATAACTGATTTAAAAAAAAAAAAAAAATAATAAAGGTTTGTCACTGGTTTTCAAAGGGCTGAATTTTCCAAAGCTGTTCCTCCTCCTTTGTCTGTTCAGGAGCACAAATCAAGAACAACGAAGCCTGTGAAGTGCAAAGAATTTTAAAGTACTCAGACTGGAATGAAACCTTGCTCTTCATGTTGTTTATATGAGTTTTCCTCTCTAGCTAAGAGCATCACATCCACTGAATAACATAGCTTTCAGCTATATTCAAGGCACCAGCCAAGAGAACACAAAGGACTGAAAAACCTCTACAAGAAGAACAACAAATCGGTTATTAGTCTGTTGCATCAAATCATGTGTTATTCTAAAAATTTTACTGGGAAAAAAAAAAAGCTTTCTGCCAAAATATCTGTGACATATTCCTGCATTAGAGAGTATTTTATCTTAGAAAAAAATATATTTTGGGGGAATGGGGAAAAAGACATGAGCAATAACAATAAAGAACTAGGATTAATTTTATACTTTTTTTCCTTTCCCATAGCTCCTCTCCGAATGACATTTCTATTTCTTCAGTACCCGTGTTCCTACGCTTATATTTTCTTTCACTGTCACTGTTCTTTCCTCACATGCCTTACTCTCCAATCAATAGATGCTGTTTTCCTCCCTGAAAACCACTAACACATACCAGAGAAATTCCTGCACTGCATTTGAACCCTTGGGGTGGACAACATTGGGTAGCCAGTGGGTAGCACTGGTCTGAAAGTTGACCATGCCCCAAAAGGAAATGAGAAAAGACATCCAACAATTTCCTACCACAAGAGAAAAAATTGAGGTCGCTACTCTGGAGAATTGTGATCTTTTAGCAAAAAAAAAAAAATCCCACAGAAGATTATAATTCATCTACTATAAATATGAAGGCAATTTCCTCTCTATAAAATTGCTTTTCTGTTTCCTCAGAATTCACAGATTTATTCCAAGGCTGATGTTCTGGGGAGGTGGCAGGTCACAGGTAATTTTAATCCCAATGTAAGTAAATACAAAAAGGCAAAAACAAATAAACCCTTTGTTTTCTTGAAAGAAAGTGAAATTACTAGGAGACCAGTTGAACTGAAAACTGAAAGCCCGAAGCAGTCATTTGAGAGCCAATAAATAAAGTTTAAAATTCAAGAGTCTCATATTGCAGTAGCTGATCCATTACTGATACTGAGACAATAGGTCCTCTTGCTGTTATTCTTGATTAATGAGAATGTGTTTTCTGTTCTCAGTTATGGCCCTTTCTGGGCCCATCCTCTTTAATTTTAGCCATTATGAATATTTCTCAGGGTTCAGCATGTGCAGTCCTGAAGGAGCATGGTAAAGGACATCAGAGGAAAATTCCTTGCCCAGGAGCATTATAAAAACTCCCTCAAGCAGATTAAAAAAAAAAAAAAAAAAAGACAATAAATTTACTGGAACTCCAGGGATCTTGTTTAGTGTCAGAATCAAATCATTGAAAAGCTTTTCCTAGTGTGGACTTGAACAAATTGGAAAGCAAGATATAGTAGTAGCACACTTCTGATATAACAAATTGCTCTTTATTTAGCTACTTTTTAAATACGAATAAGATTTTAAAGCCTGTCAAAGATGGCACGCAAAGATAAAAATAAAGAAGTGTCAGGAACAAAAATGTTCTTTTCCTCTTCCTCTGAATTAATTTGCATGTCAGTCAAGAAATCTGTCAATGCATATGCAATATAAGCACCATGACTTACACTACTGAAAGCGTAGGAAAAAAAGAACAAGAAGAACTGAAGAAGAGGAAAGCGACAGCTGTGATGAGCAAGGATTCTTCCAACCTATAATATGTATTCAGCTATAACAATACACCCAAAGATGGTGAAGAAACGATGACAGAACTGTCAATTATAGCTGAGCGGAGTGTAAACAGAGATACTAAAGCTGCTGAGCAGAGCCGACAGCAGGTGGTGAGGCTCCTGTGCTGACCCACCCCACCAGGCAGAGCACAAACCCCACTGAGCAGCAGGGATCCCACTCCCTGGTGACAGCCTTCCCAGCCTGAGGACACGCTGGTGGGAGCAGCTTTCGGCAGAGAAAAGGCTAAAATAAATAAGGTCCTAATGGGAAACAGCAGGCACAAAAGGTGTTAGTTGAGCTGTAAGTCTGATTATTGACTGCTGCATTTCAATTTCATCTGAGCTCCAGGAAAGGGAATGACTTGGGACCCTCACCTAAAATCTTGTTTGCCCAACTGAAGAAGAAGTAGAGTTTCAGCTTGTTTAGAGGGTTGTGAATCTTGCTTATAGGGGTCTTTCCAGTAAATCTTTAATTTGAATCTTTGCTTCATAAAAAAATCATTCTGTTTTCCAGCATTCAGCATGCTGAGGACCGCAAGGTAAATGAATGCTGTTTACTATAACATTAATCAAGCTAAAACCAAATTTATTAAATTTAACCAAATTCAACCAAAATCCCACAAACTGCTTGATTTGGAGTCTGGAACCAGAGTAACTTCCGACTTTGTGATTATGAAGGACCCGAGGAAACAGTAACGACTTGTCTTCAGTTCCCACTGGGTTGGTCTTGAAAGTGACCAGCAACTCAGCTCAAGACATAATAAGGTGGGACAGAATTCAGTTTCAGCATTGTCCCAGGAGAAAGGTGCAGCAAGAAAGAGTGGGAAAAAACACAACCCACAAAGCCACACAGAAAAGCTTAACGTCACTTTAGTCTCAAGAACAAGCAGCTGCAACCAACTGTATGAAGAAAGATCTGTTGAATAATGAGTTCCTGTTTTTTTACATGTATTCACATGTAAATCGTGCTCCAACTATGGATTTGAAGGTACCAACCTAGGCAGCAGGCATTGCTGGACTGGAATTTTAAGTTATAGGTAATGTTGTGAAAAGTGAGACATGTTAAACATCCTTTAAGCAATTAAGGTTCCTTCATTCTGAGCTTGTTGCTCAGAGAAAGCAGCCAAGCTTTTCTTCCACAAATGAACAAGGGATTGTATTATCAAATTCTGTCTCAAGAAATAATGTTTCCTGTGATAAAGTTTTTAATTCACTTCTCCATAATACTCAGCCTTTATATGGCAGTTATGGCTAAATTCCTTTAAGTGAGCAGTTTCAAACTCCCATTTCCAACCTGAGAATGAAGTGCCTTACTCTGCTATTCCAGACTTCATAGAAAACACGCAGATTCTTTTGAAGATGTTTTTTGCAAAATCAATAGACTGTATCTTTGGGGTAGAAAAGGTGTGGGTAAGAATATCAAGGAATTCAGCAGGAAATTGAAGGTACCTGATTTTCATTCTCTGCTCCAGTGCCTTTTGAAGATTTTTGTATTGAGTAACCTATGAATAAAATACAAATACTATTACAGGACCCCATGGGAACTAGAGAGCTCCACCATACCATATCTGTTCATCCATACTTGCTTTTTAATTCTTTCTCTTGGTGTGCTAATTTTGTCAACAACAGCAAAAAATCAAACTTACAACATGGTTGATAAGGCAGACTAGTGAACAGCAAGACATCAAATTTTGTTCCCTTAACATTAAAGTTACTGCTCTAAAAGATCAGTTAAAGGAAATCCAAGGAAAGGAAATTTCAACTCTCAATTATTTTTTTCCAGTTCTTCTCTGTGATCAAAGTGATGCCTAAAGTACCTATTCTCATAGGATTTAGGCATTAGGAGCTCAGCATGAAGCTACTCAGCCTCAAGTGGACTCAAACTTCTCTGCCAGGCAGATGGAGACCTTGCAGTTTCTGATACAGAGACATCTGGGTATTATTCATTTTCCAGGGTAATAAGGAATGTGTTGCTGAGAACCCTACCTTTGGCCGTCAACACTGAAAGCAAATAAGATTGTGGACTTGTAGCAACAGAACAGCAAAGCACCACATGCATCTTTCTGGTAGCAAGGGTGATTTTATTTTAGAATAAAATCGTTTTCACCCACAGACTTTCACACCAGTGGGCATGTGTTCAAGTGGTCCTGATAGCTAGGTTTCCTTGGGATGATGGCTGAGAAGGAAGGTAGTTGCCAAGGTTTAGTTAGGAAGAGGAGGGATGGTGACTATCAAGATTGTATTATGTCTTCTGGAGTGTTTTGGAGTCAGTGATCATGTGCTGGTTTTAGATGTGCCTTTTTCACTCTTTCTGAGCAGATGGTGATCAGGACATTTTGCCTGTCTGGAGTATCTCACCTCCATGAGTCACTATCATCTGTTTACTGTTTCGTCTCTTACCTGGGTGTGATAAAACTTCAGTCATGTCTCACCTTCTTACTGCTGCTTTCTGATGACTTGTGTCTTTTGAGCAAGCTGCCCTCTTCCTAATCCTGGAGCTGCTGAGAAGCTGCATGGAAATGCACACACATCTTCATAACCTCCTAATGTAGATGTTGCCCAGCTGTGCCAGTCCTGAGTGGCTTCTTCTGGTCTTTCCACAGTCATTCATATAGTCCCACTCAAGCCTATTTTAGTGTTTAAATTACAGAACTCTTCAGTGTAAGGTCAGAAAAGATGACTCAGATTATCAGATCCCCTCTGTGAACCTTAATTTTACTGCAAAACGAAGAACAGATATGGTTTTTAGGAAATCAGAAAATATTATGAATTAGAAAGAAAATTGCATTGCTTTTATATCTTTATTAGACCATTCTTGATTTTAGAGACTACAGAGTTTTAGAGGCTACTTCAATCATCAGTAAAAAAGATTGGAGTTAAAAGATGCAAGCAAGGAGAGTTTCCTGCAAGTAAGATTTATAAATAAATTCAAATTAATGAGATTTCTGTTATGGTCATGTTAATGTTTCATGACATAGGGGAGTCCTAATATCTCTGTTTCCCCTATTTCCCCATCAGCTCTGGTGAAGAAGCACAAGCACATATTAAAATGATGCTACAACTGACAGTGCAAGCATAGCCTAAGAGACTGGCCCACTGGTCTGCATGTCAAGAGGTGCAGTAGCCCGAACAGAACTGTTGAAAAAAAAACCCAAAACAACAAAACCAAACAAAAATAAACAAACCCCCCAAAAAACAACCAAACAAAAACAAAACAGACAACAACAACCACAAAAAAAAAAAAAATCCGAAAAAATCAAACCAAAAAACCCTAAAAGCTCTTCCTATGTTGTGTGAAAGTCCAAATAATCTGATGTGATTTATAGCAGAGATAATGTAAATGCACAAAGCACTAAAATTATATCTTGAATATTTCTCTTTCTGACTCTTAATGCTAAGCAGGCTGTTACATCTGTGTTTTTTTCCAAGCTCCCTTGTATTCCACATAAAAACTCACTATAAAATTTATTTCCAATCCTGTCAGATCTCATTTTCATTATTTTCTGGAACATATTTCTCCCCTATGAAGTGCTGTTTAGCTGAATTGAAGAGTTCAGATAAATGTACAGATTTTAAAAATAGAAGCATTTCATCATGCTGACATCAGGATGTTGTCATTTTTAGAAATGCTCATTTAGTACTAAAAGCTTTTAAGAATGCATGCAGAACAAAATCTAAAATTTAAAGCTTCAATGTACTTTAAAATAAGATGGGTTTTGATTTTTTTTTTCTTGAGTGTTAAGATACTATCACATTTTTATTTTCAAGAAATTTGCCATAAAAATAGAAAATCTAAACTCCTTGACAGGGCTACTTATTCTCTGTTTTTTTTACAAACATGGATCCAAAATAATAAATAGTTAGATTTGGGTTGACTTTGTGAACTTACATTTGAAGTTAGGGCATCTAATTGGTCTTCTGGGGTCTTGCTAAGGAACTTGTCTTCAAAATCTGGATTCCTACAAGACCAATAATGCAACAGGCACTCAGGTACCTAACTGTGTTACAATCAATTTTTTCAAAAATATCAAGGAGTTACTTATGAGAATAATTTCAGGCATGTCAGTGCCAAGTTATCAACTTTCCTATGAATTTAAATGTGAAGAATTAAAAAGACAATAGTTATTATTACTAGTGTAACTGTCAGATAAATATCATATAAACATATATCTTTTAATGTTGTGTGAACTCTGCAAGAAGTTCAAAGTCATAATCTCAACATGAAAAATAAATTCACCAAAGTTATTCTGTCTCTTCCTTGCCTGCTTCATGGGCCAAATCTTTAAAACTATGGAAATTTCAAGCAATTTCAAGCACATCAGATTTCCTCACTGTAAACTCATACATATGTGATTTTTTACCAGCACAGACTTCTGTGCATGCAACAGAACCAGAACATTCATTATTCCTTATCCTCCCTCAATGTCTCTTGTAAAAGCACCTCCTCTGAACACAGTAAATATGATTTCTATGGATTCATTCAATCTAAGGGCTATTTTATTGAATTATATACAGTATTATAATTTTTGCAAAGTTTGAGCTGCCACAGAAGGACCTGAGCTTTGAGATTCATCATCTCTTCAGGTAGAAACTGCTCACACAAGTGTGTTGAATTTACCAATGTTAATTACATTAATGCTTACCTTGGCAAGGAAACAGAATATAGACATGAATATTGGTGAAAAATTCATAAAGCATACTCTCCTGTAAAGTAGGTCACATGTTAATGAGCTAAACCTAGCCCCAAATACACATAAATGTATGTAGCTTTAAGCAAGACTTTGTTGAAGTCAGCAGGACTACCCAGCATGAAGTCAGGTATTTAACTATGAGGGCCTCACTGTGTTGGGATTAGATGAAAAAAAATTTAGGATGAAAAAAAAATGAACTGCCTGGTTTTTTTTAATCCAATGATTTAAAAAAAAAAAAAAAAAAGTGAAACCCATGATATTTTCATCAGGAATAAACAGCACAAATCAAATATGTTTAATTTACATTCATGCACTCTGCTATCTGAAGATGAACCTGGTTACATCAACTTGCAGTGAACACACGCTGTGACAAGATATTGTCATTTCAGTACTGATATTAAAAGGAAATATTATCGAGGCTGTGGCAAAAGTTTAACAGTCAATCCATATTTCTAAGATTGCACTTTTTCCTGAACAGATGTTTGCCACCTACATAGAGCACCTTGTAATCTATCACTTTACTTACCCTTTACTAAACAAATTTCTTAAGAAGACTGTATTAGAACAGCTGAGAAGTTAAAATGGTACATCAGTGTGCTGGCAGATGTAAGCATCTCTCACAAAGGATAACTCTTTTAAAAGAAATAGCTATCACTTCTAAAATACTACCAGGTACTGTAAACAGAGGATTGTGTGAAGTAAAACCGAAGTACACACAGACACACTCTCCAGCTCAGAGCATCATGTGTCACCACAGATTCCTTTAATCCCACAAAACAGAAGTACATCCACATTCAGGGAAAAGGGCACAGGCAGCTGGTTCTCTGAACAAACAGGGGCTGAGAGAAAACAAAAGTGAAGGGCAGGATCATGCATACAATATGAATATGAACTTTAGCGTTCATGCAGAGAGAGAAAAAAAAAGAGTTAACTCAAAATGTCCCTGAATTGTCCACATTTAGCTATTTTGTCTGCTTTGAGCTACAGAGGTTTCACTCGTTGCTGGGAAGCCACCTCACATTCTAGAAGAACTAAAGTAACATTCAAAACCCCTGTTTTAAACTAGGAAAAAAGATTCCTTCTGGAACAAAGTGCTACTCCTACGTCTGATCAACTGACTTTTTTTCTTACACACAGGTAAATGATAAAAATGGGAGGAAAAATAATCAAATATAGAGCAATTCTTTGTTTTCCTGCTGCCATTCCAGGAATTTAGCATAAATATTTGGATAAAAAAACTAAGTTGCAAAGCCAAATATGAATCCAAATAAGGGCCTAAAGACATATCAATAATCATACTTAGGATACAACATTTTTAATCTGGCATGACTCTTTTAACCACAAAGTGATTTAAACACTTTTTTTTTTTTTTTTTTTTTAAAGGGCCGGGCCTTTTTAAAAAAAAGCCCCACAAAACAAAATAAAAAAAAAAAAAAAAAAAAAAAAATTCTGAGAGGAATTTCAGAGATGTTGGTTTTAAATTATGTTTTCCTAGAATTTTCAGAAAATATATCTTGTCTTCAAGTAACATAGAAGTCAAGATACGTTTTCCTTCCAGAGTCATAACCAGCATAAGAAAACTGGAATCCTTGTCAAGATGCCTTGGAGCACAGGGAACATAACCCTGTGAAGAAGATGCCCCCATGCAAGGTCAGGACTGCAGAGAAAGAAGTTATGGGATTGCATAAGCGTTTCCTCAGGTTATGTAAAAGAAAAAAGCAATTTGTGTTGAACACTGCATGATGCATTAAATGTGCCTTGAGAATACCTTTGAAAGGAAGGAGATAAGGGAAAATTTTGTTTTGGTCATCGGGGAGTCTCAACATTAAAAATGCATCGTGGAGTACACTCAGAAGTGTACTCAGCAGTGTGAAAGCCTCAGCTGCAGCCCAGCTTTAGACACAGGTACGTGAAACCTGAGAACACCGCGAACTGGGTGAGAAAATCTCTTGCTAGATATAGCAAAAAAAAATAAGTGTAGTTAGGTAAAGAAGCAAAATCCAGAAAAATTAAAATAAACCGATTTTGAGAAGAATTTCACCTGTGGAAAACCATGTGACAATATGGCCATAAGGCAGCCTGGCAGAGCAGTTCCAGCTTCATTTTTTTGAAGCAAAGTAAGGCATCCCTTTATCCTCTGTGATCCTCTGATTTATGTACTGGCTCTAGCAACATACAGAAGTTATGAGTTTCACAATACCATTTGTATCCAAAGAAGCCTGATTTCCACATAAATTACAAGTATAGCAGTTGATTTGGAAGCTGGAATTTCTACTCTGCTATGATTTTATTGCAGTTTTGTTACAGGCTTTACCATTGCTATTCCTGTCCTTCTGAATCTTGAGAGTTTTCCGGACCCCCAAATTCACAGACAATGCTTTAAAACACACAAGCCACTTTTTGAAGGTACATAAGAAGAAATTAATTTCTCTGTACTCCCTACTACCATTCTGTATTGAAAGACATCATTATCTTGCAGTTTTACGTGTGGAAAGCTTTAAAAAAAATAATCATGATGATATGCAAAAGCAGTCTGGTATGTCTTGAAGATACTGTTTAAGTCATGCAAGTAGGGGAAGAACCACAAGCAGCTGAAGAGCTTCTTCTGCCACAGAGAGATGCAACTCATACAGGAACCACTGAAGTACCTAATGTGAACAGAATTTTAAAAAAAGGAAAAAAGGAAAAAATCTAAGAAATAATGTTAAACTAATAATATTTTTAGATTCTAATATTTGTGTTGCCAAATCTGGCTTTGTTAAAATAAATCAACTGCTATCTATGACGCTACCCTCTATCCTCACAAAGATATATTCATAAATATTCCCATTTTTGAGATTCTCATTGAAAAAAATAATTGCCAAATAACATCAGTAAAAAAGCTAATAAATGATAGACCACCTGCAGGGAAGAAAAAATTAAAAAGCCAAACATGATGGTGCAAAAAGGAACAAAGGGAACATTATAGGTGCTTAACAGGAAGTGGATTACTGTTCTAAATCAAACAAGTTAGAAATCTAAATAGAAAAGGATCCAGTGTAGCTCTGGTATCACTTTTATCTCCCTCTATGGTATTTCTCTGTCATATCTCACCCCTTGAATCATTTTCATAGTAGATAATTTCTATGTGGATCTGTATTGATCCCTTTCCTTTCCTTATCTTTCTTTGGACCTTGGATCTCTTTTGTCTGCCTAATCTACTTCACATTAAGATGAATGACTCTCCTCTGCATGATTTGAAAGTAATTTTATTGCCATATGTTGAGAAGTGTGAAACATTGCCTTTATCCTGCTCCATTGTGAACAGGTTGTTGACTCTTTTCTCTTGAAGAGCAGGAGATTTGTTCTCCAGAACAATCCTAAGAGCAAGGACCCACATGTGACAAGAATCTGTATTTCTTTCCTTACCTGTTTTGCACCTTTGGTAATCTGCAGGAGCACTGTAGCAGGAATATCACCCACCTTATCTTAGAAATTTTATTTTATGGACTTGAAAGCTAGGATTGCTGGCACGAAATATAGCTTCCAAAATTTAAACCTCTATAATTAAAATTTATATAGCAGGAAGACAGTGGAGATTATACCATTCCTCATTTCTACAGCTGTACAAAGTTGGTAAGAAATCCAATTAAAGGCATGGCCAGCAAAAGGTGGGGAGCAATCAGCAGGGAGACATGAGGAGACTTTCTTATTGCAAAGAAAACAATATAGAGGAAAATAAAATAAGAAAAAGGAAATTTGCTATAAGATTCCTTCTGACCATTCAGAAAGACTAAGTATACTCAAAAAACTGGAAACTCCTTTCTTCTAACCATCAAGTATACTGATTAGGATGGAGGAAAATATTATAGAATGTTGATTTATGGACTTAGATGTAAAAAAATCTAAAACCAAAACCCAAACCTCCAAAACCTCCAGTTGCTCCAAAAATATATAAGAGTTCCTTCATTTAACTTTTCCTGAAAATAAGAGGCATATATTATTAATTGAGGTTGAGCATGAATTACACAATATTAGATCAAATCAAACTTTTAAAAAGAACTTCTCCACGGAAGTCAATTAGAAATGATAATTGAAGCTTGTAGGCAACCTTTACTACAGCATTCAGAAACAGGAACAAAATTCAATAAACTGTGGCACCTTTAGCTTGGCAATATTGCAGTGATTCAGAATTACATATTTTGTTTTTCTAGCACAAGCTGTTTCTCTGTAACTAGTCAAAGAGCAAGCAAGTATCTGCACACTGTATGTCACTCAATTTGTTATGGTTGTGGAATACCTCATCAAGAAAGTCATGAAAACACTGGCTGTCATTGAGGGGTATGAAATACACATTGTAAAACTGTTCCATCTGAGTGTGTAGAAGCAAATGTGAGCAAGCAAGGTAAAGACACTGCAGAGACCATGAAGAAAGTCAACTACAGAGAGAGGCATAAGCAAAACAGAAAAGTTTTACAAGACATATAATGGTTAATACAAAAAAGGGCAATTATGGTTTCATTTGTATAGGTGTCTAGAGTTATATCAAAGCATTTTTCTATGGCAGGATGAAGAATTGAGGTTGGTAAGACCACTCATGGGCAGTGAACAGTAGTAATTCCATGAATAAAAGAAATTTGTCATTCTGTAGGCACATTAAATATTACTGTGTGTAGTCTTTTTTGCATTGCATCTAAAAACCAGTAAAGGGGGAACTGTGGGAGCTGAGAGGCTAAAAAAAACCACAAAAAACCCAAAATAACCCTCAAACAAGCCAAAACAAATTTTCAGTTGGTATACTAGACTGTGAATGTAATGGCTCTTTTATTTAATACTGTAATAATAATAAAAAAATCACTCTCCTGCCCAATTAAGTCAGTGTCCATCACTTTACACAACTACCAGCAAGAAGTAAAAATAAGCAAATGAAGTTTTCAATTAAAAATGGTAATTTGTCTCCAGCTGGGAAGAATTTGGGAAGCAGGACAATGGACAAGTTGCAGAACACTTTGTATATCCCAAATATATAGACAGTTCAAAAGAGGGTCAGGCTATTACAGCAGAGTATTGTTTCCCCACAGGACAATAGATATGAACAGCACTTCACAGAACACAAAAGATGAAGTCCTCACTATAAAGTACTCAGGGTTCAGATTCTGTTCTTATTCTTAGGAATAATCCCACTGGATTCAGTCATTAAGGACTCATTCATGCCAAACTCCTGGGCTGGTCGTAGCCCTTTCACTTGGCTCCAGAAGAAGGCTTCCCCAGAGCTCAGCCTCATAACTGCATGTAGAATTGAGAATTACTCTATTTGCATGAGAAAAGATGTGAAGTTCAAGCTCCAAACGATGTTTTAGCAGTTTCAATGGGTCTGAGGAAGAACAAAAGAGAAAGCTACCTGTACCCTTAGAGATACCTCTCACAAGACTAAGTATTTCAGTTTGAGGTCTACACATAGTTGACTTGTATAAGTAACAGCAAAAAAATTTATCTTAGGGTCATATTCAACAAGAGAAGCAAGATCCCACTTCACAGGAGTAACAACTTCAACCTGCCAATAACTTAGTTTTGGAAAAGTAACTGCTTAATCAAAGGGGAGAAGTATTGCACTTCTTAATTCACAGGTGAAACATAGGATATTTCAGGATCTGGTTCTTCTGTCACATTAAGAAATATTTTTGTTTGTTTCTTTTAACCTACAGTTTAAACACTAAAGTAGAACCTACTGCTAGGTCAAATAAAACTCCAGTTTGCTCAGATTATATAATTTATTCACCTGCCTTTCCTACTCTGGCTATGACATCTCTGTCAATTAGGATAGGTCTACCAATCTTTAACTTCTGAGAATTAAGGCAAAGGGCCTTTTCAGATGCAATTAAAAACTCACAATAATTTCTTGTACTAATACCCATTTCTCAAGTAAAGTGCCAGGCACACGATAACAGCGTTGTCTTTCTCCTAAATCATTCACCCACTTGAAATCTTGCCCTTTGTAAGTCAAGGGTTCACTGAAAAGTTAAGTGCCCCACAAAAAGTGAAACAGCTACAGCAGAAAGAAACAAGAGCATCACTGACCCAGGTCATTTTAGTGACTTTAGGACATGCAGACTGAGCTCCACTCAGGAGGAGAAAGTGACTGAGTCCTGTTTTCCAAACCTGGTGTTGTCCCTTTAAAAGCAGAGCTTGGATAAGCAAGCAACATCTGTCAAGTCCAGATTTTGGGAAGTGGGAAAGAAGAATAAGAGATGCTTTGTGACCTTTCCAACAGAACCCATCTGTGCAATATGACATGGTTATACAATATTTCCTCTTGGATCACAGCTACTGGGACTTTTCTGTGAAATCAAAAGACACGACCCCTTGCTTCATTTTTGATTGAGCTGCCTTAGAGACTCTTGTGGTGCAAAGTTTAGGCAGAAGAGTATTTCCTCTCTCATTATTGCATAAGAGGTCTGTGATAACCTTGACAATTGTAAGATATTTTCTTTAAAAACAAAACAAAACAAAACAAAAACAAACAAAACAAAAACCCACATATTTTTAGGGGAATTTTTAGGCATTCTAGGGGACTGGTAACCCCGGAGATGTACATTTGGAGGAGTAGCAAATGTTCAGGTGGTTGGATGTCAGGGTTTCTAAATTCCCTTGTGGTCTTGTGCCCAACAGAGAAACCCTCAGTGAACAAGAAAGATGAGTAAAAGTTTGGTTGGTGAAAGAAGTTAGTTCATATTTACATGATCCATAGTTAATTATTTTTTCATCATAGAAATTGAGAGGCCATCATGTGCACTCTTCACTTAATCTGCTGAGTAGTTTGGGCAGAATGTCATGGGAAATGTTTCTGTATCAACTTTTCCTCTAAGCAGCATGTTCCAGAGGCTAGAGGATACATCAATTCCTAATTCTTTTTTCATTACATTGTCCAAGTTTTCTTCCTTGATGATGCAAATTAGACATACAGAGAAAAATCATATAATCTCAATTAAAAAATAAGTATTTCTGAAGAACTCTCCCTGTGGATTAGCATACAGAATTCAACGAGGCATGACCTTTGTATTTCACCTTAGGGAATAACTGTTTGATCACTTAAGGCCTGTGATGACCCAAAATCTGCTGTGCTGACCCAGTCAGATCTGGTGATACAGCCTCAGCAGATTACTTAGAAAAATTTGGTTGTAACTCTGATATTGGTATAGAGATCAATTACCCTATTTAACAAAGGCCACACAAAAATCTGCAGTATTATATTGCAATTGTAAACTCTTTTTATTTTTCTCCCATCTTCTGTTACTGCCTTTTGAATAATTTCTTTCTTTGGCTCAGTGGGTCTATTCCTTGTGAATTTTTATACTATTTTATTAAAGTATCCCTGAAATTTGACTGGGACTCTAGAACATAACAGTAAGTCCCTTATTATAATTTTAAATCAGTATTTAGATGGAATTCTCCTTAATGTTCTACTTGAGCTTTCAATTTAATGTCATTCTACCTCCTAAATTTAATTTTAAATCAAAATAATCTTTCATAATGATAAGCTGGGGGAATCCATCCCTCTCTACATGTTGTAGTTTTGTCATCATTTACAGCTAATCACTAAAAGGTTTTCCTTAGATGAAGCTGAAAACACTTTAAAAACATAAAACCTGAACCAAAAAATAACAATAAAGGCAGTGATTTTTGAGGATAAAGCACAGTGCTAAAGGAAAAAAAAAAAAAAAAAAGAAAAAAGAAAAAACATTTCAACTCACAGAGAAGGTGAATGAAAAAGAGTAAATCAACTCCAAGTATAAAACTTTCATTTACTTGGAGAAACTCTTCTTAAACAAAGAATGTATTTGCCTAATGCAAAAGATATGCAAATTTAAAGTCATTCACCAAATGGTAGAATCCTTTTAACGCATCTTGTTTGTATCATTGTATATGAAATAGTTTACAAAAAATTGGTCTGATGGATCATCACAGCTCTTCAGTTCAATATAGAAATGTAAGAAATGTCCACCTGAACCTTCTTCTGCCATAATTCATAGAACTCAGTTCTTGTATTTAGCAAACATTTAAAAATTACATAGAAAGAATATAAATTATAACTCCCCCTGCAATAGAGCAATCTGAAGATCAGTTTCAATGGATAAGATCATAATGAATGTCTGTTTTTTTAAAGGCTAGAACAGTGAAGGACAACAATATTTCACAGCAAACATAAAAAAAATATACACTTTGTTTTCCTGATTCCCCCTTAAGGAAGAGCTTTGATGGACTTTTATTTAGTGGACTGCTGATTAATCAGCAACAAGTTGGAACCAACCAAACACACTAAAGCTCATGCTGCTGCACTAAAAAGATCTCAGGAAAAACTTCATCTAGTCCACAAAAAAAATTACCTAAGATAGAGGAGATTTCAGAGCCCAACATTAACCCCAGATGGAAGCATCTCTGTGTATGGACCTTATTCTGATGAGTGGGACTCACTGGGAGTGAGGAATTTACTTGTTTGCTGAAGTACTTGTCATATCAAGGTGTTTGAGCCCAGTGCCTCTTGCAGTCCTGTCTCTCAGTCTAGCAGCTGCCAAACCCTTACCTTTCATTTTCATTCACCACCCTTAAGCTGATAACATAAGGACACTGCTGGGGGGTGTGTCACAGATGCCAGGTGGCATCTTCTCATCAGGAGTTATGGAGCAGTTTGGATACAAGAAGGTCACTAGGGTTAATTGATACAAGAAATTGGATCTATGCATTTGATGTTTAACTTTGTGCTCCCTGGTTAGTCATCACCTTGAGTGACTACTACTGAAGGAAAACTTAAAATATTCAAACATTTGGTACCTGCTTAATTTGTAAATATTCATTCTGGCAGCCCTGTTTGCTGGGATGCTTGGAGGGGAAAATCACATTCGGGGTGCAAAAATAATTAAATTGACTTCAGTTGAAACTTTAGAGGATGATTGTAGAGAACCTCTATTAGCATTTGTTCAACTAGAAAGGGAAGTCTAATTTCCATACAAAAGTCTTTCAGATGAAATAACAAATCATGAAAGTTAATACTAAAGAGATACTAGTTCTAAAAAGAGTATGCATACTTTTTTTTTTTAATTAAAAGAGCATTGTGTAATCAAAGTTGAATTCCTTCTTTTGATCAAAGGAAAGTTTTGATTGTTTAATATCACTGTAATTTTACATTTGTGTGATGATTATTTAAAATTACTATCTTCTATGTGAGAAAAATAGCTGGATATTATTACCATCAACAGCTCTGCATATAAATAGTGCTTTAGAAAAATGAAAAATTAATATCAAATTTACCACACATCCTCACTTAGACATATGTATTAAAAAATAAAATTAAGATTCCTATTCTAAAGGATTACAGTACTACAAAACATTTTTCAGAAAAGTAGAGTATCTACATCAGTTTCCTTAACCATGCAAAAGGACCAGACAATTTTATGAATCCATCACTTCCCAATTTTTTGCAAAAGTTTTGGGTTTTTTTTACAGACCAACCGGTTGAATTTTACCTTTTATTACCTCCTGTCTGATGTATGCTACTTACCCAGCAGTGAATACTCACAACTAAGTGATGAATAATATGTAGTGCAAAAACCAATGTCAAATGTTGCCAGAGCCATAAATAAAACCAAACTATGTTCAAAATATCAAAGGAAAGTTGAACACAAGATTTGTACAGAAGAATATCGCTTAACCCTTAGAAATCTCTATTTTATTGAAGTAAAGCCCACAATCTAAACATATTCTTTGTCTTCTTATGCCTGTGTGTGTATGCAATGTCTGCTTACCTCATTTCTATGACACATTTACAGGAAAGCAAAGCTGAAAAGAAAAAATTCTAAAAAAGCCTGTCACAAATGCTTGCCAGCAAGTAGTTAATAAGAAACAACTAGTAAGTAAATCCTAATAGTAGTCACAGGATATGTTTATTTGCTGGTTTTTGCAGGGAAGAGGTTCCCACAAAAAGCTGTTGCAAAAAGCTGAACCAAGAGACGGTCAATGGGACAAGAAAAAAAGAACATTATGCAACATTCTAGATGGAAGTGCAGCTGCACAGCTCGTATCATATTATAACTGCTCTGGGACCCTGACACATTAACTTTTTGTACCTTAACTCTCTAAGCCAGGTCACCATTTAGAGGCTGTCAATTCAATAAGCTAAACTTCCAGACGTGGAATTTGACCAAAATGTTTCTGTGCCTCTTTAGCCTTTCTTGCAGGGGATTTCCTTAGAGACTTTAAGCACAGAAATCCACTATCCACAATCCCAGGTCACCACATTTTTATCCATCTGTTTGGGACCTTTCCTTACATTTTGTACTCTTAACTGTTCATAAATAGAGACAAGACTGAAAAAGTAAACAATAGTTATCAAAGGTGCAGTTCTGAGAAAGGTCCTGCTTGGCAAGCAAGAACCTCCCTCCCCAGTAACATGATTGCCAATGGATCATGAGGAAGTCCTAAGGGTGTGGCTCATGGTTGACTTAAGGCTGGCCTCAGATTGATCCTAGTATTAGTGTAGATTTCCTCTTCGAATATGATGTACAAAAAATAAGAAGAGCAATTGTTCAAGAAATTAGATTTGAATGTCCTCTTTCATCCCTCTCACAAATATTGACATCAATTTCTTTATCCATAAAACTAGTCAAATTATTTCAAAATATACTTCAATAACTGAACATTCTCTTTTGAATATAACAAAGAGTTATTTATATTTTTTTTCCTGAACAGTCCTTGACAAGTCACCTTTCTTTCTCACCTACTGAAAAGCTTCTGGCAGCTCAGTGTCTTAGTGTCAGAGTACTGGTTTTCAGAGTTATTCCTCATGTACTTGTAAGGGTTGTCAGAAGATGATTTTGACCCTTGCTATGCCATTAAAGATAATTAGTCAATTCTGAGCAGCAGCAGTTATAGGTTGTCTGTTTTTCAACCCCATGCATGCCTGGCATTGTATGAGATTCACCCATAACATTCAGACTGCTATTTTCTATGTCATTATACTTTACTCACACTAATACTCTCTTAGAAACAATATGAAATAAAATTCTCTGAAAATGTGATTAAAAACAATGCTTCTCTGGAAGTTTTGGGGAAAACAAAAAACAAAAATCACACCACTCTAAAACACAAAGCTTTCTCTTCCTCCTCAAAGAGTTTGAAGCCTATGCTCAAGTTTGAAGCCTATGCTCAGATTTGAATTCTGGTAAAACAGACATTTATTTTATCCTATTGCTATTTCATGTGAAGTGCACAAGTTGAACTAGAACCCTAAGAGCTGCCTCCTATCTCAGATGATTCTGAAACTGGACTGTTGTCCCCTGTGAACATTTTTGTGGGCAAACTGAAGCTGAAGTACTGGTAGGAAGGGTGATGGCAGAAAGCCTGGCATTGAAGGACACCTTCCTTCCAGTAAGAGCATTAACCTGATTTGGAAACTCCCTCTACGTGAGGGAGATTAAGCTTGAATTCCCTCAAGAAGAGGAAAAGCTTGTCCTCTGACATCCAGCTCTAATTTCCAGGCAGGTAAATAAACAGAGTAAAGGTAAACAGCAAGTCTGTTAATGCTGACGCCATGTTAGCTGCATAAACTGATTTTTCAGAAGCTATTTGACAGCATCTTTTAAGCTTTAAGCATATTTGTGAAGTCTGGGAAATATGCAGATCTGGCACTGGACTGCTTAAACTCTATCAAATTCCTTAAAAAAGCAGCTCGAGAACTTGAGGAGTTTTCATGGTGCAACACTTAAAAAAACCTTGCAGGTTACGTTGGATATACACATTTATATGCAAAATAAGAAAACCACAAGTCTTAATACGAGTTTCAGTCCTTCTACAGCCTCTCTTCCTCAGTAATTTCTGATTTTATAAGAAACACACATGGCAATGAACAAAAGATTTTGCCTCAAAAGAAAAAAAAATCTTTAACCAGACTCTTTTTTTTTTTTTTTTTTATTCCATGGTATTTGTGCTCCCAAATTATTAGCACATTGAACAAACCCAGAAAAATTAGCTGACACAAAGTAAAGTCATTATGATATGGCTACTGCATTTTGTGGCTGAGAAATTTCTGTAACTATAAACAGAAATGCACCAAAGCAAGATAAAAATATGCACGCATAAATATTTCAAGATTGCTTGCTGGTCTCCTCTGTCCATCATCCCTTCTTATCCATCAAATATCAGCAGAATTCATCTCCTTTTTAGGGATTCTACCACTCTCTAGGAGATGCTACTTAACTCCAAGGTGTCAGTCACTGGACTTGTATCTGATAAATAAAAACTCCATGGTCTTCAGAGAGCTCTCTGAATAAAAATAGGTCCTTCCCTATGGAAAAAAATATAGGCTTATTACTCTGAACTATTTTAAAGATTTGGATAGAAACTGATTAAATTCTCCTGATACATTTTTTTTTATATAGTAGACAAAAATACTTGATCAATTTATAAAGAAATAGAGATTCCAAAGGCTAGATTATATATTTCCCCATCGCTCAGTTCTTTTTCTGCATTGTGTTTCAACAGATAAGTTATGTATTTTTCAACTTGATCTGAAAAAATCCAGAATGAGAGATTTTCCACAATTAAATAAAAGGTAAATGAGATTTCATATTGAATGTTTTGCCAAAATCAATGAAAACTACACCAATGATTTTGTCTTTCAGGATCACTTAGTTTGTGTCATTAGCAATCCTTAAAAGAATGGATTTTGTGTAGCACATTGGCTGTGATCCATACAGTGGAAGAATAGGAATTGAAAATAGCTCTCTATTTAAGAATGCATTAAATTGATTGCAGTCAAGTTCCTTGATCTTTTAGGCACAGGACTGCAATTATAAAAAGTTAAATTAGCTAATTAATACATTGGTAATTTAAATTATGCCCTTCCATAAAGCATTTGAGACCTCATCGAAGGCAGACGAGTGTTCCCTGTACTCATGGTTTTGAAGCTAAACATCTCAATTTTTGTAACACAGAGAGTAAAAGCTTGTAGCTACGCCCTAAAAAAGGCTGGGGAGGAATCTCCTGCATCAATGTACTTCTAAAAGCCCCTAAAGGCAGTATATGGAATATCTTAATATAGAAGGGGGAGCTGGACCTAGAGGAAGGATGCAAATACACAGAAATATCCAATTAAGAAAATGTTCTGGAAGATTTGACATGACATTCAACCATGCAATGCTTGCAATCTTCAGGAGAGATACTGAAGAAGCTATCTCTCTTGGAAAATTATTCAAAAAAGTTAAACAAAGAAAATACAGATGCTCTTCAGGACTTAGGACACAGTGGGACATTGGAAAGGTGAATATCACACCAAAGAAGAGTGACTATTTGTTTTCTTGTATAGCAATTATAAATTATTATTAATATAATCAATGCCTTTCTGTATTAATTTGGTCTATTGTATCAAATAATGCATAATTGTTACTGGACTAATAATTTGGACTATTGAACTGTTAAAATATTAATTCCCTCATATAATTTTGGATTTCTTGGGTGAGGTGAGTTTTGTCACTAAACTCTTTTGTGCTGTGATTCAGCATTCACCAGTAGTCAAGATAATCAGAATAACATTGCCTTAAATTCTGCTACTATTACAATTGTATGACAATGACCAGGATATATTGATATATTTCTTGCTGATTCCAAATCTTTATAAGTCAAGTTCTGTCTTTTTGGAAGGAGGCTTGTTTGGTTTTATTCTTAGAAATCTTAACCAGAGGAACAAAGAGGGAAAATAGTTACCTGAATTCTGCTGAAGGAAACTTGGTTTGCTCCACCTAAGTAGGTCTTTCATTATTCTTCTATCTGAAACAAATGCATCCATTTGGCTTGCTGCTCACCAGTGCTATTATACAGCATGAACAAGAACTGCAGGATAAGATTTGATTTTTTTCTTCTACTTGTGGACTGACAGCGGACCAGAGCTACACATACATAAAATACTTTACAACAGAGTGGCTTTAAAATTTAATAAGACACAGTGAATAGACTGAATACATTATTGAACACAAATAGCCACCCAGGATGCAGTGCACATTGTTAGGAAGGTGACAAAGAGAGGTAGGGAAAAGAAAGAGGTGTTTGCTATGAAGAGAAGTATGGTAGCCATACCAGTTAGGACAGGCAGAGCTATGGCCATATCTTCATCTCTGACTTAGGAAATTTAAGGATATAATGAAGATAAAGTATTAAGCTCAGTCTGGAGTCTCTTCAGTCAGCAGAAAATACAACTTCCCCAGGTAAAAAACTGAAGAAGATATTGATTATATGTTGTCTATACACACACACACACACACATACACACACATTTATGTTTCACTATACAGGAAACTGGTATCATTCTCCAAAGTCCCAAGTTAGACATCACTTCCAGAATTAAAAATGTCTTTCTATGGAGTACAGGGCCAATAATGTGGAGAACACCAGCAAAGAATTAGTCATTGACCTTGTACTGCCTTTATTTGGACAGGCTAGTTAGTGATATTGCTCCTAGCAAATGGTTCATCCAGATTTACTAGCAAATGGAAGAAGGGGTGATTATAAGCTTTTATCTAAATTTCTATAAAAAGCACTCTTTAGAAACAGTTTATTTAAATTCCTCACAACAGGGCTGTGGAGCTCTACAGGAGGTATTACAGAGAAAGCACTGCATCCGTACTTGGCAATTCAGAGTACTGACAAAGTGGCAACAGCAGGAATACCTCATTTATGTCATTTTCCTTAACCAAATTGTCTCCCTCAACACTACTCTCTGTCAAGTACTTCACATGTTTAAAGAAAGGGTTGATAAAAGAAAAATGTTTCAAGTAAATTTCTTCTTTAAGGCAGTGTTCCAAAACAGCATTAAAAACCCCTGAAAAACAAGGTCCCTTCAAGATCTGTTTTTTTTAATGATCTTTAACTGAAGAACACTGGCAGGTGAGAATATCACATTTCATAAAACAAGATACCTTCTAGTTCCAATATATCCAGGTTGCTACACTTGTATGTAGTGTAGTAATGGCATATCAGTTGGGAAGCTGAGAACACATGGAATACCTGGAGTAGTTCCCTAGAAATACTTGAATTCAAGATTTCTAATGCTAGAATAGACCAACAGATGGCTTAGTCTGACTCAGTGAAATATTAATTTACTCCCTATAGGTGCCCTCCCAACCCCCCAAACAAGTTAGCCAGTAAAAATACTTCAAGGTAAGTAAATACTGGAGAATGTGTGCTGGAAGTTAATTTTGAGCTTACAACATTCAAGGTTTTCACTTAAGGCCCAATAATCTATTTTAGATAGGAAAAAATTGCCAAAAGTGGAAATTTTGTTTGCAAGGAAATCTAGCACTGAAAAAAATTTTAATAGACAAAATTAATACTCATAGTAAACTACCTATGTTCTTAATAAATCAACTGCAAGCCAAAAATTTATCAGCGAAATTCCTTATTAAATTATTTTGCAAAATTTTTGAAATCAAGACATTTTTTTGCTGTTTATAGATAACTCATTAATGGTAAAATGAAATCAATTCTTTGCATGAATTATTCATCCCAACTGTTTGCACAGTTCTAGTCAAACAGAGATTCTGGTCTAGCATTTTTTCATTCACAAGTAGTTCACAGAACAATCTGTCCTCTCATAAACCAGTAAATTTTAAATTATGCAATTTCTGATTAACAAAATGTCTGTGGCCATTGAAATGCATGCACAGACATAGCATTTGCAGGATATGCTAGTAACAAATTACCACGATTTAAAACAATGTCCAAATTCAGCTTCCTAACTTATTGTTTCTTTAATTGGACACATTTGGTTTATGAGTAAGTCATTTTACTGATTTTCACAGGACTTTCAAAGCTGTGTGGTTACGTGTGCACTACAAACATACATGCTATGAGATGTGCAAAGCCAACAGCTGTGCTAACATCTGAGTCCCCCCCTCATCCTCACTAAAAACCTCTCTCCTAGTAACTGCATTAATCCTTCAACTCTAAAAATTATTGTTTGCTTTCCAATATTTCAGAAATTTCTAAGAAGGCAATACCTCTTATTAGAACATTAAGTATCTTGCTCCATGCTGTGCAAACAAACTTTCTAATATCTAGCCTTTCAAGTAACAGGAAAATGGATATTAACATTGAAAACTTTACCGTGAACAGAAAAGTTTCGATCCAGGATTGTAGTGTAGAACATATCTTCCCCATCCCACAATTACCAGAATAACAATCAAAGTTTCAAACAGCTCTGTTTGCTTAATACTCAAATCAGCACAGATTTTTATTTTTTTTTTTTTAAAATTTGACTAAAGGTTAAAAAAAAAAAAAAAGATGTTTCTGACCAAGTATTATACCCTTACAAAGGCAGCTAATCATATCACAGTTTCTTAAATTTATTAAAAATACCCAAAAATTGTAAAATTTGTTGGAACCATTTTCCACAGACACATTGTTTGGATTAATTGAAGCTGTTATTTTCCTATCATAAGTCATCAGCAAATTGATTGGCTTTACACAGTGAGGTCTATTCCAGACCCGAGGCATTAGTGCTTTATGGAAAAGCAACTGGGCAGAATTGGACATGATATTTCTCTTTCAGGCAGATTTTAGAACATTAACTGCATATAAAATTGTTAAGAGGAGTTTTTTTTTGTTTTTTTTTTCAAAGTCCTAAAGCATTAGAGTTTCCTAGTGGCAGGTAAAAGCAGATGAAAGGCAGAGATTCACAATAAAACATAATTCATCAATTATGAAACTCCTAATAAAAAAACTACTCATACAATTTATAACTTCTAAAGTACAATGCTTGAAAAATGTTTTTTGGGCCATTATGTCTGTCTTTTAATATATAGCCCCTCATACACTCCATGACAAACAAGGCTCATGTCCACAGCATTTTAGAGAGGAAGGCAAAGGTGACATATCCATTTTCTCAGGTATTTGCTTGCTGACAGAGTGAATGCAAGCAATGAAGGAGCTATTATTGACTTGTTTGTAAGTTACAGCTAAGGAAATGCAAAATTATGAGTATTTCTCTTGAAGAGGACCACGGTAAGAGAGGGATTGTGCTACAAACACCTTGTTGAGAGCATCAATAAGTGAAAGCAAATATACCAGAATCCTACTACAAATTCCTTGGCAGGCTGCCATGCAAGCAGCCAGTTCTGATGGCTGCAAGGAATGAAGTTGAGAAGCAAGCAAACAAAAGAGTCTGGACGGGAGCCAGACAAGGCATAAGGGGTACACAAGAGAAAGCCACTTCACAGCTGGAAATTGCGAAGGCAAAGTGCCTGTAGTGGGGGGAAAGGCAGGGTCCAGGAACAGCATTATCTTCCTTTGGTATTTTACCATGCCCCAGAAAGTCAGCAGATACCATTTTCAGGCGTGGCCAAGCTGACAAAGCAGCAGTAACAGATGACCAGCACACACAATCTTGTCTTGGAGCAAATAATAGCCTGGGTGATCTCTGAGGGTTGTCCTGTCAGCTCAGGGATGGTGAGGCAGGGGCTGGTTCTGCTCTTTGGACACCAACCCACTCCTGAAGTTCACATGTGCCCCTTCCAGTTGGTGTACACTGTGCTAGGGCTCTGAAGTAGGGCAATAGGATAGTGGATGCTGAACTGCAAAATCACATCAGCTCAGGACTCCTAGGAAAACCTTCCAGAAGTCACTGTTATCATTTTGAGTGATTTTTCTGCCACGTTGGAGTAGAATGCTTTGGCACTATTTCTCCATGTCCTTCAATGGGAATGAAGTTGCTTCAGCTTACAAAAATACACTCAGAAACTGTGACTATGAGGACTTCAACAGTCACTTAAACAATTAATGCAGAAAACCATGTTTGTGCAATAACAGTATCAGGAAGTTTATGTCACAACAAGGGCCAGGAAGTGGAAAAACAATCCCACAAAAAATCTAAGAGGTCCAGCATCAACCCCAACTTCTCTGCTTATCAGATATTTTCTACTACATGTTTTACAATTCTGAACGGGCTTTGTAGAGAAAAAAGAAGAGAAAATATTTATAATTTTGGAAAAGTGATTGCTGAAACTTCTGCCTCAGTACTCTGGGTTCATGATTTTCCCTCAGTATCAGCAATGTGCTGTTACTGTAGGTTTTCCCTTTTTCCCTGAGGAAAGAAAAAAAAGAAAAAAAAAAAAGAAAAAAGCTTATTATTAACAATATCAGCATTTAAGTAATGCAATCTAACTTTGAGGTTTTGCATACAAAAAGGTGTAATTAGGGCATTTTTCTCATTCAGCAGATGCTTGTTGGAGACTTATTCTGAAGCCAGGGTCAGTAGGGTAACAGCACTTCCTGCACAGAAGTAGTTGAATCTCCAGAATGGGGCAGGGAGGACTAATAACTTGATTTCTCGAGTCTTTTCCCTCTAGATAGGAGGCATTTGGCTTCAAACAAGTCACATTGATGTAAAATTAGTACAAGTGAGAGCAAAAAAAGTGTCATTTCTATCTGAAAGATTGCAGATTATTGTATTACTCAAGAAATCCCAGAGACATTATAATAATGGGATCCACCATGAATTACCCAGCAATTTCTTTTTTCTTCTATTAAGTCAATTAGGGAGAGAGAGAGAAGGAGAAAGAGAGGGAGAGAAGACCTGTTCTTGTTTTAGACCTCAACAAGGCTGCAAGTCCCTGCACAGGAGCTGAAGCAGTCTTGAAGAACAATGATTTCATTCCTCCAATAACCAATCCAGTGTAAGCAAGCCACATACAGAAATAAATTACTTGGTCTGGAAAAGCATTAATGTGCATTGATTCCTCTTTTCTCATTAAAGGAGATGGAGAGGGAGGGGAAGGACTGAGATGTACTTGAAATTTGAGATTAAAAAGTTTGCCTGCATGTTTGCTCAGGAAGACAATCCAAGGTACCCCTGACCCCTTTTGAGCTGAGTCACAGCCACAGTAAAATGCAAACATTTCCTGACTTAGTTCTTTGAACGGAACAAAGCACAAACATTAATAACTTAAATGATCATCACATATTCAGAGCATGATTTAACTGCAGCAGGTATGTTACACAGAAAAGTAGTCACTTTTAGAAAGGTGAATTTCATTCAATACATGCTGACTCCCATCAATAGTAGTCCCATAAATTTTTGGGGTTTATTTCACTACTACTGCCTGAGAATGTCTGAAGTAATTCTGACAAATCAGGTCCACAATCATTGACCTATGCATGATGTACAATGTGCTCCTACAAACAATTCCATTTTGTGTTTCCTATTTTTAATTTCACTATTCTTTACATCTACAAGTGAGTAGGAATTGTGAAATCTTCAATAAAATCTTTAAAAATTTAAAATAGAAAAATCTTTAAAACAAAATTAATTCCTTTTTTTACTGGTGCTGCCTGTTGCTGCCATATTCATTGCTATCTGATTCAACTACACACCTGCTCCTAGAATTCATGAACAATAATGCCAGGGATACCAGAACAGGGTTCAGAGCATGGTTTTGGACTGTTCAAATTCCCATTCCTTTAGATTATGAAAAGAATCATGATGTACCTCTGGGAAACATTTTGCTTCTTTGTGCTGTACAAAGGTACAAAGGTAAGATGACCTGTAAACTGGAAGAGCTTCAGAACACTACACAAAAAATGTCTCATGATGAAGGGAAGGGAAGTTTTGGGGAAGTTTTGGGGAAGTTTCGGGGAAGTTTCGGGGAAGTTTCAGGGAAGTTTCAGGGAAGGGAAGTTTCAGGGAAGGGAAGTTTCAGGGAAGTTTCAGGGAAGTTTCAGGGCAGGGAAGTTTCAGGGAAGTTTCAGGGAAGTTTCAGGGAAGTTTCAGGGAAGTTTCAGGGAAGTTTCAGGGAAGTTTAAGGGAAGGGAAGGGAAGGGAAGGGAAGGGAAGGGAAAAGAGGAGGAGAAAGGGGAAAGGAAAGCTGTAATTCATATGAGGCAGATGAGCCTGTATGTCAGTTGAAGCCTTTTTTTCCTTCTACCTCAGTTCTTGTTGTTTGGTTGACATCACTGGATGGAACATGCATTTGTTTGGTCCTACCACAGTCCTGAGCAGCTGTTTTCATCAGCTCTGATAAATGGTATGGGAACCAAAGAAATAAATGGTTTCAGCATTGCAGATTATTGTTTTAGGTTCAAGTTACAAACTTCTTACTTCCCTGTATGACCTTAAAAACTCATACAATACCTTCCAGGCAAAAACCTAGGGATAAGAGAATAATGGCTGTAATGAACACAAGGTTTAAGCACTCTCAGCAGTTTTGGGAACGATTCTCGCCTCTGCATCTCTAATAAATGGTGCAAAATTTAGTAGGTTGAGAGGTGTCCTTTAATGTACAACAGGCCCTGTTTTATCCTGTGAAATCTGTCAGAGCTTGAGATGGAAATCATCCGGTTTGTCTTGTGAAAAGTACCACATGTAACAGGTAGTAGGAAAGGTTCTACAAGCAGTGTTAATTAACTGGAGGCTGAAACAATATAAAATGAATGTCTAAATATACAAGACAATTTCTCCGGATTGTGAACTTCAGCTCACATTGTGAGACCGAATGCCTGACACTTTTCCTTCCAAATTGTTAATCTCACCACTGGAATGCAATTAGCCAAAATACTACTGTGTACATGAAGGGGTTCCTGCACAATGGGCTTCCATAATTTGATCCTGAGGTTTCTGAGGAAAAGGAAGAATCAAACTCTTCCTTAGAAACTAGTTTATTTATTTATTTTAAAGGGAATATTTCTGAAGTTTTGTAAGGGTCGTAGGTCTTCTACTTAAATATATTGTTTAAAACAGAATTACTGTTCTAAGCAAGGAAATTTACCTTCACCACTGAGCTGGTTTCAGCTGAGGGGTTAAACCACGACACCCATATCACAGGTCCTGCAAAGTAGAATTCAGAAGGTCAGACTTTCATCCTGCAATAGATCTTTCCTTTCATAAGTTCATCAAAGAATATTTTCTTTTTTTTTTTTTTTTCTCCCTGAAACTAGATTTAAGGTTTCTATACAATGTATTGTAGTGTTCCCATTCTTCAGATATTTTTAAAGAACTCAATAGGTTTTGGCCAAAACTCCATCTGTCAGAGGCAGCAGGCTCTATTACTTACTGGATATAAGACATTTAATTAGTGTCTTAAAAGAATTATGAGCAACTCAACCCAAGCTGAATAGAGCACTTCCATTTCTATATATAATAGGCCCCAAACTGATGTAGAGTATGGATTAATCTCTCTCACCATATAAAGAATTGTATTTTTTCTTTGTGTTTTTATACAGTCTTAATAACTTGGCCATCATGCACATGCACACAAAATACTTAAATAGATGTTTAATGGTTAATTCCTTTCCTAACCAAAGTATTAAAGTTATGATGAATACATCGATTTGAACTTGTTCCATTCTCTAATTTGCTCATCTGAAAGAGCTTGAATCATATTCAAAATCCAGTGCTGAAATCTTTATTATTTATTTCAAAGACATCGTTTACTTTGGAATTGGACACTTTTACAAAGACTGTGTGAGATGAACTTTTCCTGACTCTACGAAAGTCATGGCTGCAAACTCACACAAAATTTCTATAACAGAACCAGATTATTTTGGGGATTCGGAAATAAAGGAACTAAGAGTGCCTGAGGAGTTTGCTGAAGACTTTAGGAGATATTTTGCAAAATTCATCTGCCCACAGCTACATTCTCCATTAACCACCTATAACAAATACCCCACCTATTCGCCCAATGATCCAGCAGGATCAGACTCCATGACTTGCAGCAGGTCCCTGGTACTTCTGTTCCCAGTCTGCATCCTCAAGCTATGAAAATGAGAATGAAATTTGTGCCTTTCCAGTCCATTTTTCCTGATCAAGTCTGATTCTTGTTAGATTCTTGGTCTTAGCAACTCTCTTGATCACTATTAGTGTTTGCCAGAGCCCAGTCATGCTGGCCTCCTGTTTGTAGTTTTGTGGTTTGCCACCACTCTCCCAGTCATCTCCTATATTTTAAAGATGAGTGACATCTTTACCTTCTGGTATCTTCTCATGGAAGCCACCTCTGTTTGTTAAAAACACACACATAAAAAACATCACTTTAGAACAGGCTACCTAAAATTATGAGACATTATATTAAATATGGTTTAGGTCTATCAAGCTCAGGATTTGGAAAAGTTTATCTCAAAATATTCAAGGTCCAACAGAAGACTGAGGATTACAGAATGGTGCTATTTAGAGAGTAACAGATTAAACTGCAGGAATGAGAAAAACCCAATCAGATTTTGCAAAGCTGCCATAGCTGGATTAATCCTAAAAGTGTGTTCTTTGTTTCAGTTAAATACTCAACATTATCTGTGTTTTAATGTTCTGGTACTTGGAAGTTTTATATATTGCTTCCTGTCAGATAGTTTAGTTACATTTTTTTTTCTTTTTTTTTTTCTTTTTTTTTCTTTTTTTTGAGAGTGATATAAATTGCAAGACATACATTGTATCATAAAAATAATTTGGAGAAAGGTGTAGTTAAATATTTACTTAGTAGTCTTGATAAATATGTGATAATTAAAGTATTGTGAAGGAGTAAAAGCCAACAGAGGAACACTAACTTAATAAAAATGGAAAATACAATCTGGTATTTATCAGTAACTGAATGACTATAGAGTCATACAGTTTCTCCTCAATATCTTTGAGGAATATAAGAATACTGACATGTGACTGGTATAAGACATAAATGAAGAAGGCAAGGCAGCAAATGGAGAAGATACTTTAGCTATAATTCTTCTGTAAACAGCAGCTCTCCAAAGTGCATGGAGTTCATTTTATATGACACTTTCTTTGTGCTATGAGAGCTCGGATGATGTGGGGTTCACTTGCATTAATGAGCCAAACATGGAGAAACTTCAATCTCTGTTCCTTCATAAATTGTTCACTGGGAGTCAGCTATACTGATTTAAGAAAATGGGCAAAGAAAAGGTAATAAGGTAACATATGGATTGCTTTTTTCTCTCCTTTTTTTTTTGCTATTCTAACACTGCTGTATGTATTAGCTATAGAAATACATCAGACTCACACTGACTTTTTCAAATGAAAGACAGGTTTTGCAGCTGACACATTAAAAAAAAGGAGCAAAGAAAGCAAGCAGAACTTTCTCTGTGGAGTTTTATTTGATTTGGGATATAGTTCTTTTCTTTCAACTAATACAATCCAAACATGTTGATCTTTAAAAGTAGACTATAAAAGCCTGTCTTTTATGGTCACAAGGCAAAATCTATGGCAGCACTTACAATCTTGCTCACTGAAGAAAAAAGGATCATTTCCCACTGTTATGTTTATCCTATTTTGTTTCACCAGTATTGGCAATAATTTTCAGTAAGAGATATATCTGAAACATAATTCTGTACAAAATGCAGTATATCCACAGTATCCATATTTGCTTTTCCTATATACTCATATTTTTCTCCTTACATAAAATAACCCCCAGGCTCCCACATATTTATTTCCAACAATGCTCTCTTAAAAGCTTCAGGTTTTTGTTGTTATGTTTCCAAAAGAAGTCCTAACTATTGCTCTGAGCTGGATCTTAGAAACAGTAATTTGATTATACCTGATTTTCTCCAGGTTATGCAGATTGTTGTACAGGTTGTGAAATCTGCATATTTTCAGTTACTAAACTGAATCCTCTTCTAGTAAGGCACAAGTGGGTGCATTGTAAGGTACAATAGAACTTTGATGACATAGACGGATGGTAGCAATAAACTGAATTTTTACTCTGGCATTATAGAACTCTGCAATTCTACAATACTGAGATGCCTGGGCATCTCAAGACACTTCTCAGAATATCAACTTAGCTTCAAAATGTTTCTGTTTTGAATCAAGGAAGCATCATCATGAATAACATTTTACAGGCAAAGAAACTGACAGATTAAAAGAATTCAATGCCTAAAAAGATTCAGAGCTTTTGATTTGGTCACTACGGCTTAGACACGACCAGGTAAGAACCAGCACTTCCTTAGCTGTGTCACTCTGGCTTAGAACCTTAATTTTTACATACCAACATAATGATATGTTAACCATCATGAATTCAATGGTGTTTAGCTGCAATAGAGGATATTTCCCCAAAGATATAAAACCATATCGATTTCCATTGTTAATATTTCAGAAATAGAAAATTTTCCCTTGTTAGTCAGGTTAAGAAATTACCAATATTTGACTTGAGCTGTTAGTGAATTTTATATATGTATTCAAACTTGCACAGACAGCAAGGACCCATTAGCTAGAAAACACAATGAACCCAGCAAGTTTGAATTAAAAATCATTTATTGTCATTGTACAGAGGCAAGGTCAAAGAGAATTGCTATTTTAGGCAGCCTCCAGGTTTCTTGGAGACAAAGGTGTATATCTGCATAACCTTGTCCTTGTCATCTGCATAACCTTCAGACCTGAGGTGTTTAAGTTTAAATGAATTGAAATAGATAAATGAAACATATGTTGAGCATTCCTTAACCCTCACAATGCCACAGGACCAGTTGCAGTACTATAATTCAGTTGACCAGAAGCATTTTCATCTAATTAATCTTCATA
The DNA here is from genome assembly GCA_013398275.1 of Promerops cafer. Lineage (NCBI taxonomy): Eukaryota > Metazoa > Chordata > Aves > Passeriformes > Nectariniidae > Promerops > Promerops cafer. The sequence continues at coordinate 508,732 of VZSE01001290.1, read as the reverse complement.
TACTTACATTCATACAACAAATCAGCAATAAGGGCTTTTAGAAAAGTAAACATACATTCTTTCAGTTTAGGTATCCTGTTCCAACACATTGCTAGAAAACAATACTGGCAGAGCATGGGCAATATGGTGAGCAGAAATAAATGCTTGTCATTGTGACCTTTTTTTTTTCTTTTTTTCTTCATTTGACAGGGGGAATGTTAACAAATTGTGTTTATTAGGAATATATAGAGACAAAAACTCCAGACTTAAACTTCACCATTGTTACCATAGCTTTGGGACTCCTTTTCAAGCCCACTTTCTCCCTTTCAGAAAAGAACTAGGCCTCTTTTCTGAGTATACAAAAATAGATCCATATTGATTTTGCATACTTTTTTCCCCCCTCTCCACATCCCCATTAGGCTGGATGAAAACTGGTTCTGTTTTAATTAGCTGGTAATCTACGAAGCAAATTGATTTTCAAAATAATTTTTAAAATGGCTCAGATATTTTGAGTTGTCTCCAAATTGCTGTTTGGGTAGAAACCAACTCTATAATTCATGACTGCATTAAATGAACTTTCCATCTTTTCTTTATTTTTTTTTTTCCCCCTTTTTCTTCTTGAATGAAGCAATGGTATATTCCTAGAAATTCTTCTTACTGAGTTTGTAACTGTGTCCTTTTTTAATGCTTTAAAATCAGTTTAATATTTTAGAATTCAGTTGCTGAAAAGATTGAATTGGACAGAGGGTAAAGAAGACACAAGACACATCAGTTCAAATAGTGTCATGATGGGTTAATCAATGAATGGATCTAGTCTTCCTTATCTATGACATGGTAAAAGTTAATATTCCCATGCAGCAGGCTGAGGAATGAATTCTGCCTGCTGCAACCTACTACTGAGTATCATCCAGGTGTTTGCTCAACACATCAGACAGACAGTTTCAAAAATAATACTCTCTCACAATATGTATTACACTAGTCCTTTTGTTGTGATGATATGTGCTGTGCTAAGCCGTTATCTACAGCCTAGGAGATGCCTTCTCCTGCCAAAACCCAGCAACTTTCAAACAGAGATGAAAGGAAGATATTATTGTGTTTTGTTACTTAAGCTGCTGCAATGCAAAGAAAAATTAGAGTATTTGTTCCCTTCCTGTAAAATTATATATATGTGTGTGTATCTGTCACCGTTACAGAAAGTGATAGATTGTTCCTAAAAATAGGTCATAACTTGAACACTGCGCTTCAGCCTGCATAGCTTAAATTCAGCTAAGATTTTCTTCCTGAAAATCAAGCCCATTGTTTTTCTCCTTCACAAATGCCAATCCACACTCCAACCTTTTTTGTGGAACAACATCTGCTGCACAAAATTGAATATAGATCAGCAGATCCAAATATGTTCAGCCCAAGTTGCAGGGATATTTTTTAAAACCGTAACCCTAATTTTAATAGTTAAGAAAGCAAACTGCTTTTAAAACTAGAAAAGTCTTTATCTCTCTCCTTATCAAGTATTTTTTCTTTTTAAAAACCACTATTTTTCTTAAATCCAATACAGTTTCATAGGTAGCATTAGGTCATTTTTTTTTAAAGATAATTCTCCAATTTTTAATGATTAACTGTATTTTCAAATCATCTAATCTGAATTTTAGGAAACGTGATATCTATTATACCAAGAAAAAATGTATGTTACTATAGTGCAAATATTTTTGAAACTTAATCAAAATCCCTATTTTAAATTCTTCTGAGGTAAAGAAGTTATAGACAATCAATATTTTTCAAGTGCCATTGTATAAAAGAACAAAATTCCACTGAGTAATATTCTTTCCTTCCCCTTTCTTGTTTTCCATCATCTTTTACTTTCACTTCTTAGTGTAAAATTATAAAATATCTAAAAGATGAAATGAGATAAATATTAAAAATAAATAAGCACATTTTGCAAATTATTCTGGATTCTGTATATTCTGCAATTGACCTTAAAAAAAATATTAATGGTAGGGATTGAGTATTGCTTGCTTTTCCTTTTGTGATCAGGATTGAGGGTATCACACTGTTCTTTTGGAATCTGTGTAAAACAAACTACTAAATTAAATAATCACGTTCCTTATAGAGCATTTGTTTCTCCAATAGTCCTCCTTAAAGGAAACACATAACTCATGTTGAAAACAGTAAAAATGAACCTGGTCCTAATTTAATGAGCAATCTATTTTCAAATTAATTTTTTAAAAAGCATTTCCTACTCTATATGTATTTATATTCCTGACTGATATAATTCTGAAATCTCTTAATAATAATTTACCAGATCCACCAATGCAGCAGCTCTACTAAATAGAAAAACATTTTCTCCTTGACACATTTGAAACAGCATCAGTGATTTTGTGCTGCAGATGGAAGTATTATGGATTCAAAAGTATCTCCTGTTTTTGTAATGAGGAGATGGTGTGAAGGGAGATGTAAATAAGGCTCCCTACCAAGTAATGCAACAGTGAGCTGCTATGGAGATCATTCCAGCTGCCCAAGTAACGTGTTTCCTATTCTGAAGATTGTGAGGGAGAATGAGAGACTTTTGTGTCAGATCTCTTAATGTTCACAGTGCCAAGGAAACCTGCTTTCAACTTCTAGTAGCAGAGCCCAAAACACAGGCTGGCATGAGCAAGCTCACCTGCAAGCACTGCTGTTCTCAGATGTTCCTCATAGCCCTGCCCACTTTGTTAGGACTGACATCTGCTCATGGACCTATCTGACTTTCTAAATGATCACTCTAAGTCGTGCATGTTCGTAACTGCAGCTTGATATAAGAGCAGAACTGGAAATGGGATGGAGCTTCCATGCAGTGCTTGGTTAAATCAATTTCTATCTGTGTTTTCAAATGTTTGTTTACTGCCCTCAATTATTAGTGATTTCATCCATCGGTGGAATGCTGCTCTTTGATCCTGCCCTTTCTGACTTTTTCATGCCTGCTCCAGTTTAGGTGTCCTGAAATTTTGATGTAGATATTCAATTTATACCACAGTATAAAAAGGACTGCCACGGTTTAACCCCAGCCTGCAAACAAAGTACCAGGCAGCCACTTCCTCACTCTCCACCAGCGAGATCGGGGAGAGAATCAGAAGGGTAAAAGCTGGAAAAGCCGAGTGTTGAGATAAAGAGAGTTTAATAGGAAAAGCAAAAGCCATGCACACAAGCAAAGCAAAAAAGGAATTCACTCACCACTTCCCATGGTTGGGCAGGCGTTCAGCCATCTCCAGGAGATCAAGGCCCCATCACACATAACAGTGACTTGGGAAGTCAAATGGCATCACTCCAAATATCCCCCCTTCTTCCTTCTTCCCTCTGCCTTATACAGTGAGCAGGATGTCATGTGGTCTGGAATATCCCTTTGGGCAGTTTAGGTCACCTGTCCTGGCTGTGTCTCCTCCCAAAATCCCACACACCCCCAGCCTCCCCGCCAGCGTTGCAGTACGAAAAGCAGAAAAGGCCTTGGCTCTGTGCAAGCTCTGCACAGCAATAACAGAAACATCTCTGTATTATCAGCCTTGTGTTCAGCACAAATTCAAAACACAGCCCCATACCAGCCACTGTGAAGAAATCTAACTCTACCCTAGCCAAACCCAGAACACATAAAAGGAAGTAAGAGAGGAGAAACATGGGCACTGAATGAAAAACTAATCCACCACCACTGAAATACTTATGGGTACTAAAAGTATTTTTCTTCTCTGAGCTTACCAGATATGTCTCTATAGACTCTATGAGTGAGCTGGACTGTGTTATAGTCTGGCAGGAAGAACTGCTATCCAAAGATCAACACATCCTTCATCAGTGATAGAAGCAGCTCACAGACCTCTAAATGCACTCAGTGAAGCAAAGCCGGAAAACAAGTGCCCAAGTGCTCTCTAAAAAAAACCCAAAGAAATTAAATAGAAGCCCTACAGACCTCTTTAAGTTTAGCAGTATACATGTAATTTAGTCTTGGTGGAAAATAAGCTGTTTTCAAACTCTGCCTCTATCCTTTGCTTATCCACCCCTTGACTGGTCAAACTTAGCAAAAACCATACTACATAAAGGAATATGGTGAAAAGGGCTTTATTTTGCATGCACGGATGTCTAATCTCTCTAACAGTATTTACTGAGATACATACCCAGTATCTTGTGTTCTGAAGCATGTTGTGGCTGCCAGTTAGCTTTTTGTGTGTTTGGAAATGCCTTTTGAGCATGACTGCATCCTATTCTCTTCATTAAAGATGTATCTGTATCGCATTCCCTCCCCCAGCTGCAATTATTTATCCATTTTCTGCCACCTCATTTCTGACATAGGGGGCCCTGCTGTCCAAATGAAATTTTAATGAAGGCTTCAGGACGTGCTTGTGCATTGTAGAGTTCCATTGCAGTCCCACAAAGAACATGAGTTGAATACTCACAGTTAGTGGGTAAGTGCTGTGTTATCACATTTTAAAAGGAACAAATGTTGGCATACGGTGAATGCTCTGCCAGCTCCACTTTGCCCAGTACTTTTGTCACTGCCCCACGTGCATTTCTGTGCAATTTCTTCCTGCTGTCTCATCTGCCTAAGATGACCAGAATCCCACATGTCAAGAGAAAACTATACCACTTCAATTTTTAACCCAGCCTGCTTCCTTCTGCTAACCCTGTCACCACTGCACTTTGGTTTTTCAGAAAGACAAAATTTCAGTATACGTTATACAAATAATGCTGTTATCTTCTATTATGCAAACGTTGCTGTTCTTGTTACTCACCCAGTTGTCGTTCAGGGTTTTCTTCTACTATCAGTGCAATCCTAGCTTCAATAAATCAAATTGACACATGATCACTTTGAATTACAGCTTACAGAAGGAATAAAATCTTCAATTTTTGCCTGTGAGGTCCTGTGCTCCCTGTGCATACCCTAATACTGTGTAACAGTAAGCATTGCCTTCATGGACCTCTTCTTTCTTTGGTCTCAACTTTCAGTCCCTTCTAGCACACCCTGTTTTATGCTGTGTGATCCTCCAAATTCATCAAATGAGCCGTTACACACACAGACAACGGCCACCCTGTCACACTGACCAAATTTATCTCCAGGGCATAAAGTGCAGAAGGGGTTCTCCTTTTGCAAAACCCTGTAATCGTGTCACTGAAAATCACACCCCAAGTGATTTGTTCAGGAGTACTCAACTGAAGCCATATGGCAATTTTAATTCTAGCTTTTATGAATTTTTGAGAACTTGATTAGGTGTACATCAAAATCTTTCAACAACCTCAAAAAGTTTTTCCATGTCAAAAACAATGTGTTGGTTTGCCCTCATAGTAAAGTATAGCTGAGCCTTTTGTGATGGAAAAGTTCCTTAAAACTTGGAAAAAAGCAGAAATATGACATGCATCAGCACCAAAGGGTTGAAGATTGTCAAAGATAGTATTTTAAACAGGAAATCCTTGGTGGTCTTATATGTGACACATCAATGTCACTCCTAATTACCTTTGGTTCAGAAATCTGATTTGATGCTGACAATATATAATTTTTGACTTTTTTATTTAATGCCACCTTTGCAAAGGAAAATAGTTGACAGAATTAGGGAAGTTCCAAGAACAAATATAAAAGGCAGCTCTCCTTGCAAAAAAAGAGTCCAGCTAAATATATTCTGGGCAAGGCACAGATTACCAGCAGCAATGAACTGCCTGTAGCTTTTAGGAGGAAAAATATCTCCTTTTGAAGTTATCTTTTCTATCATTACACTATTTCAGCTTGTCAATATTCACTATGACAGCAGTTCCAGCAATTTTATGTGATACCTTCAGTACAGATAAATAACAAGAGATTAACCTACATTCAGTCTGAAAAGAGGAGGAAAAAATATTTGTTAACCAGAACTGACTTGTGACAGACCTTTTATGCTGTTTTTCAAGAGGATAAGGAAACCTATGAATTTCTATTTCATGTGGATTATGAGTGCATAAGGTCTTTTTTCACTTTTGGAGCTAGACGCATCATGCAATAATCACATACTTGACACCATGCAATGAAATAACAAAACTGAGGGTAAAGATAAACAAAATGTTCTATGATGACTTCTTTTATACAGATTGAGACAGTCACATGTAGAATTAGTTTCCTCTAATTTTGACTACCTTGTTTTTCAATAAATAGGCAAGAAAGAAACATGAAATACAGTTGCTGCCAGTCTGTCTTTAACATTTCATCTCCAGCTTTCACAAAAGCCTATTACCTCAGGTCTATTACCTTAGACATAAAGCACCTTTTTTATACTTTGGGGACATTTTGTGATTCTCGAGAAGTATACTTGTGTATTTCGTGTATTTCCATTTATTTCAAGTTATTTAATAAAATATCTTCTCTAACTCATTCTTTTTTTTGGCAAAGCTTTAAGATTAATAGAAAGCTGATCTCACTTTAGCTGTATAAAGCCCACTTTGTTCAATTTTGTAATATAGCAGTGGACAGGTTGTAGCAAGGAAATACTCTTTCATTCAACATTTATTTATAGTCAAATTGGCATTTTCTGGTGTAAACACCAATATTTTCTGTCTTATCTGATCATGCATCAACAAAATTCAAGCCTCTATAACAAACAAAAAAAATTTCCTAAATTTCTAATTCTTCCATAAACATTAAATGTATTTGATCTGGGCAAATTCAAATCTTGATGATGCAAGACAAGCTTTAACAAAAATCACTTAGATTCAGCATCTCTTATTTATAGGAATCAGTAACATCAATTACTCTGTTATATCCAGTTCTTTGCTGTGATTTGACAAGTTTTTCAGTTTTAGAACCTGAGCATCTTCAGGCATTTTCATTCCAGTTCCCCTCAAAACCCCCCTTTAATCCTTACCTTAACTTAAATGGAAACAATTTCTTCTGCAGCTTTCATCACAGACTTTTATAAACACACCCAGTCATTCTTACAGAAAACAACTTCAAGTCTGGCAAGCCCTTTTCTAGGGAAATTCCTGCCAAAAGGAGCTGTCCTTGCTTCTCCCTAAATTCTACTTGTGCACGTTGCTTGCATTATGAACAGGTTTCTTCAGACAGAGTTCTACACTAAAAATAACGCTTAATCTATGGTTATAGATTCAACAAAGCTTTGCAATGGCTTCACAGAATGGCTGACACTAGAAGGGGCCTCTGGAGGTCATCTACCAAGTCTGCCACTTCATTTAGAAGTTTATCAATAAGTCAAGTGGGAATTACTCTTGAGAAGGTTTCCTCTCAGGTCCTGGGATTCCCAAAGAGCAGTGTTGCCAGCAATAGCTAGGACAAAGAAGGCACTCAGTACTTCTGCCTTCTCCATATCTTGTGAAACAAGAGCCCTGCTCTTGTTAATGTAACCACATTTTCCCTGGTCTTCTTTTCATCACCTGTGCACTTGTAGAAGCCTTTCTTATAATCCTTGATGTCCCCAACTAGTTTTATTTCCATTTGGGCTTTAGCTTTCCTAACTTCTTCCATGGATGTTTGGACAAGGTTTCTGTATTCTTCCCACACTACCTATCCTTACTTCCACTCTCTCTATTCTTCCTTTTTGTCTTTCAGTTTGGCCAGAAGCAGCTTGTTTATCCACAGAGGCCTCCTGGCATTTTTGCATGGCTTCTCATTCTTTGCAAGAGACCCACCCTGAGCTAGGAGGGGGTGGTCCCTGAATACTAATGAGATTTCTTGTATCCCTCCACTCTCCAGGGCCTTATCCCCAGGTGACTCTCCTAAGAAAATCATTTAGGAGGACAAAGTGTACTCTCCTGAAGTACAAAGCTGTAAACTTGCTTTTTTCACCCTCTTCCATGCCCTTGGGCTTGATCTCTTGGCTCAACCATCTGTCACTGCACACCAGAAGAGAAAGGCATAAAGCAAGGGCTGAGTGCTTTGTGCAAGTCCAGTTTAAAGAGCCATGGTGGTGGAGCAGCCACTCTGAAGCAACCCATCATTCAGAATAAAACAAAACCCAAGTGGATGTGTTATAATGTAGCTGGAAGAGGGACTAATTACATGTAGGTGTAATTCAGCTAGATTAAGTTTTAAAGGGGTTTAAAAGATTTTCCAGTACCCAATGCACTGCAAGGCTCTAATTTTCATCTTCTCCTTTTGAAAAATATACTTTAATCCTTCTCTTTGCATTTTTCTTTTGTGGCTCTGAGAAAGGCCCACAGTCAGCCAGGACTGCTGATAGAAGCAAAGATTGTGCTTCTCCCCTCAGCTCTGCATCCCTGAGCTAAAAGCACCACTTAGCTTGGACTGAATTTCTCTTAAGCTTCATGAGAAGGGTGCTGCTTGAGCCTCTTCTTAGGATTACATGTTACACCTTAAATCCTCTGAGGCAAAACTTGAACACCAGAAAGAACAGAAGAAGCAAATTGCAGGCCTGCAGTGACACTTTCATTATTTCATAGGAACAAATCCCACCTAAGCTACTCAGAGCAGCACTACCTTAGGTTTGTCTCCACTTGCTGCTATCTCAACTCTGACTTTTTTTATTCAGTTCAAAGTATATGACTTTGAGATAGAGGAATCATCTAAAGAAAGAGCTAGTAAAGTGTCACACAGTTGATAAAAAGTTGAAGGAAATTAAAAAGCCAGTAAGTCACTCATGAAGTATTTACCATTACCACCACTGATGCATAATCTGTCTACACATCTATGTGGACAAATAAACAGTCCAAGGCTTGAATTATTACCCTTAAACTACCAGAAAAGAAATCTCAACAAACCCCATGGATGCTGATCTGGATAATAGTAAACACAAAATAGGGAATGAAATAATTACGTGATGGAACCTAAAGATCCAGTGAACCTACCATTTATGCAAAAGATACCCTGTAAGCATGCAATAAATATGCAGTTTGTGTTAGGCTGAAAGCTGACACAAGCAACATTGCAACACAAAACCCTATGTAAATATCTAATAATTGTAAGTACTGTGATAGTTGTAATGATATAAGATTATAAATTAATAAAAAACTTTACAGGTAGAAGTCTTGGGGATTTTGAGTATACAAGTGGGATGAAGAGGGGCAAGAGTGCACCAACAAGACATCCTCTTGGACAAAATCTCAATAAGCTGAAGTTTTAACCACAATAGGAAAATCAACTGAACATAAGTCTTTCCTTGCAGGTTTCTTCCTTATCAGTATGAACTATTCTTTTCCATTTTAGTAGTAATGATAATTTAAAAAAAAAATAACAAACAAACTTCTTTTCTAATTAAACTTCTAAGAAAGATTTAAATCTTTCTTATCCTCTTCCCCTCTATTTTAGAGATTCTAAAATAACAATTTTTAGTTTTGTTATCCTTGGTTTCAGAAATGGGTTTCTAAAAGTTTTATCTCACATACAGTTTTTCTGTGAGTTGCACTGAAGACATTGCATCTTATACAAATCTTCTTAAAATCAATGGAAGATACTGCAGTTAGGACATGAACTAAAACTCAGGGAGACACAACCTTCCCAAATCCAAATTACAGTACCTTGCATAGCACTTTATCTGAGAGTATCACTGAATAGAGATGAATTTAAAGTAATTCATTTGAAGTTTATAAGAGGTTAAGGAGATGCTAACCCTTTAATAAAAAGGGTGAACTTTAAATCCTAGTATGCAGTTCAGTAGATCAAACAGCATCTAATTAAAAAAGAACATAAAACTCTTAATAAAATAGTTCATTTCCATAACACACTTATAACAACTATTAATTCACACTTCCTACATTCTTGATAAAAAAATTAATATCAGCAGTTCCAAAGGCATTTTTTTTGTTTAGTTTTCCTGGTAATGATAGCATATTTAATTGCAAACTGAAAACATTAATGACATTTTCTGAAATAATAAATTTAATTAATTTTGGCAATACAGATTTTTCATAGAGAGCACTGGTCATCTAATTTTGGCATTTGTATTTATGTAAGCCAGCAATGAAGTTGCAAGAATTTCTAAAGACATATTGACCAGGTTATCTGAAATGTTTCATTCTACATTTCTAAACAGCTACAAGTTTAAAATACTTTCATTTCAAATTTCATGACTGAAATTATCAAAGCCTATTCCTATTTAGAAGTAGTTTTTACAATGAAAACACAACCTCGCTTATTTATTTTAAAGTATAACAACATTATTTGCAATAATTTTAATGATATTACACTGCTTTTTCACAGTAGAGGTTTTTGGTGTTCAAAGTGTACTTTCTTCTGAAATGCAGCCCAGAGAAATTACTCTCATAGGGGTTTTATATGTTCATCTTCAGAAATACAAATTTAGATTCTATTGCTAATTGCTGCCTTTTAATCAATAAGTTGATACCTGGGAATTTTATAATCTTCAGGCTACATTAAACAGAAGGATAGTTCTAAGGCAGAAGAGTTGTAAGAGTTGTTATAAGAGTAAGTTAATATAAACCATTGTACAACTCCACCTTGAGAGGAAATTCTGAGCTGCTATTAAGCTTTTCTCAGTTTTCTTATTATTAAATACTATGTAATTTAGAGCCTTTTTTTTTTTTTTTTTTTTTTTTTTTTTACTGAGAGTGTTCCAAATTAACCGCAGGAGTGGTGGCAAATTTTACTGAGTTGAATTTGGAATTACACAAAACTTAAGAGTTCCTCCCTTAAGAAAATGGTACTGCATTTTAGGAACATACTATACCTAGACAAAGCTTTCTGTTAGAAAAATTCAAGTGTTGGAGGCAATCATGGGACTCAGAGTTGAGAGAAATAACAGAGACAAAATAAAAGAATTGCAGTTAGAGTAACTGTGGTTAAGATGATCAGTAAGAGCAACAAACATGACCAGAATTAGAAAGGGCAAAATGGATTTCCAAGTTATTTCTACAACCTAAATCTACCAGGTGTGGATGTAGCTAAATTTTAAACCTTCTCTAGATGGATCTTACATGTTTGATGTCTTATAAGCCTTGTCAAGCTTCTGTTGTTGGCTTCTATTAAGTGTACTAAATACTCAAATTAGCTCAAAGCAAAACAGTGTCAGAGCCTGAAAGTAAGCTGTGTTAGTTCAAAGGGCTGCAGACTGGCATGCTACCCAAATCAGCACGATAATTCAATTTTTTTAATTGCTTAATGAAATTCTTGTCCTCAAATTTCAGTGAGATATTCATACACTGTCTTCAAAATGTGCAAAATGAAAATGACCTGCCTGACACAAACCATTTAGCTGAAGAAAGGACATATCATAAAACCTACTGTTGGCTCCTGCAGTTGCTAAATTAGATTATTTTGATCTCCAGATCCCTTAGAGTGTCTTCTTCTTTTTAATAAAAGCATAACCACTTGGAAAGGAATAAAACCATAACCTCTATGAATTTCCAACATGAATATGAATGAAGCAGTCTCCTGCTCACTCCTCCATCTCCCAATGCAGGGTTGCAGTAGCAAGAATACTAGGCAAGAGAAAATCACAGTCTCTTGATATAAAATATTAAACATAACCACTGTACTCATTATTACACGTCATGGAACTGCATCCACAAGTATGCTATATATTGGTCTCAACCAAGCTTGGAGTCTTATCGGATTTGGCATCCAAAACAATTGTGATAACAAATCAAAATAACTTTTTGACAGAGGTTTTCATTTATTTTTCATTCCCATCTGTTTTAAACACAAAATATAGCAAATTCCAGTCAGTAAGCAGCTAGACAAGTCTCATGAAATGGGAGTTACAAGTAATCTCCTTCTACATCTATTACAAAGATTAACAGAATAGGTCAATGAAAATATCTAAAAAAATTCCAAATATTGATAAAATCTTTTTACAAACAGCACTGTGCAAAAGGCTAAATGCCTATAAGAATTCAAAAATTGCATTAAATTTCCCTATCAGATGCATAGAATTTTCAAGAAATAGGCTTTACTTTCTTAATTTTCCTAAAGAAATCTTCTCTAAAGAGCAATAGATATCTTAAAGTGTTTACACCTATAGAATTAAGGCTAAGAAAAGGAAAAATTATTTTCTAAGATTTGCAGTCCTGAAAATGTGCTGTGAGTGAACTAGGATTTGACTAGAAGGAAAATCCTCAGTCATCAGAGCTGTATCTTTGCATGAGTGTGGCATTCATACATTCATTAGAGTAATATAATAAAATTAAACATAAATTCAGTTAAGATTTCTTGCTTTCATATTCTTTAAGAGAAATGCTGATGTATATAATGGTTTTTGGGTTGTTAGAAAGCTAATTCCTAATTTAATCTCCTACCTAGTTGCAGATATTGTTCTTTAGCTCAAGAACCTTTTTCCTGCCTCAGCTTGAACCTGACATAGTTGCAGACTCTACTCCTTTCCCTTTGTTAGGACAGGCTTCTTAGAACCTTAAAAAGATGCTCAAGACCCTGAACATCCCGGTAGTGAATGTTTTCTGAAGCTGCTCAGATTTGCCCACTTTCCCAGATGAAGGCTGATACAACTGGCCTTGTACATTAACATGTTTAATCTAACAAAATACAGAAAATGTTAATCCAGTGATTAAATGAAGACAAAAATATCTCTGTTGTGGAATTATTGCCCCCCCCTTTTTTTTTTTTATTTCTTAAGTAAAAGGTGCAGAAGTAACCCACAGACAGGTAAAGAGAAAATAGAACTAGAAGCAAAAAAAAAAAAAAAAAAGGGAAAGGACTGGCACCCTGGTTTGATAACCTGTGATCACATTAAAAGCAAGAGTGCACTTGTGGGCACAACATGTATATTAGGATATTTCAATAACAGCCTCAAGGTACTTCAAATGGTGTGAAGTTTAAAGAACTCTTAGATAAAGTTAGGGAGTGAATATATAGAGCTATGTAGGCAAAAATATGAGCATGTTTCTTCACTGTTCAATTAAGAAGAAATCATGTATCATATGACATATATTAGAAGTCTGGAGACACTTTCTATATTCTGAGGAAGATATATTGAATAGATTTAAGAAATTAAGATACCTTCAGGAAAAGAGCTTCCCTTGAAGGGTCAGTAAATACTTTAAACTTGTTACATGAGAGCTGTTTGTCCCTACTGATATTCCTATATACTGAAAGAGTTGCTCCAACACTCCTAAAATCTGAGAATTCTCAGACAATATCCATGGAATGCTGTACAGCAGGACAGGGTGGAGTCACTAAAATGTGGCCCCTTTTTTTGTGCCTTGAGGATCCCAAAAATGCACACACACCCCTACCCTCTGGTCCCCAGGGGATCCCTCCTCTGCCTCCTGCCCTGCCTCGCTGCAGGTGAGCACCTCAGTGCTGTAGTCCAGGGCTGAGAATGAAATTCCATCCTGCACAGGCTTCCCCTGCAGTAAATCTCTGGGCATCAGTTCTGCAACTCCTTGTTCTTCTGCATAACTTTAAATCAAAGGCAAGTTAGGGCAGAGGCACCACTGCAGAGATCTGCTGCTCCCTTCTAGAGGTGCTGGAGGGGAAAAAAATTAAAATTCTCCCTCTACCTCAATCCTATGAAGGAATGCATGATTTTCATATGAAAGAGAGAAGTTCAAGTAATTTTTATTTCAATGATGTAAATGGAAGATAAATTTTATGTGTGTTTATGTACCAGAGCAGAAAGTGATTCTGTTATGAAGAATACACTGATGTAACTGAGAAAAGAAGAGGTTAAAAAAAGTTTTGTTTAGTATGTTTAACTCATAAATAAAAAAAACAGCTTAAATAGGCAAACTTTTAATTGTTAAGAGTGAAGTAATACGGATTCTCTTTTCCTGTAGATACCTAATGTTTAAATGACTCAATTTCTGATACACACCATGACAGCTTTCCTTTAAGGATCAGTTTAGTCAGGAGTTGGCTGACTATATGAGTGTTGGGTAGGTTTAACTCTGAGTATTCTGTCATATTAAAATCACATGGGTAATGAGGGAAGTGCTTGCCATATAACATGTTCTCTGAAAATAAAATTGTCTTCAGTGAGATGAAATTAAAACACTGGGACAGAGCATAGCAGTAGTTGAACTCCAGTTTGCTTTATTAGCCAACTGCTTCTGCTATTTTGAGCACTCTAGATGTCTCTGTGGGAAAAATTATTCCAGTTTGGTTTATCTTTTTCTTGGAACTGATAAAAGGTACAAAGCAGATTCTCATCTAAGAGAAATATACATTACATGTGTCTGTTAGGTGGATGAGGTTACATAGATTTCATACAATAAGCTCTCTAAAATTAAAACTAATTTTACATTTTAAATAAATGATGTGATGTGGATGAGTGGTGGGTGTGTGTATAGAAGTATCTAACATTAATCAGCAGATATATGAAATTGACCTGTGGTTAAATGGCAAACATGCATTGTGATCCAAATAATGCTGAGAGCATAATGAGGAAAAAACGTTCAGCTCATTTGCCAGACTATGATTATATTTATTTCTATTTCTTACACAGTGTTTTCTGGCAGGGGATGGAAAAGTAAGTGATATTTAATTGCATCAGTAGTTTCAAACCAATAATGGAAAATAATGCCAGTTTGCTGTTCGTGTCATGTCCACTGTTAAGCAAATTTATTCCTCTTCATAAATCAATTTGTTTTTCAGTGTAGGTGGAATCATTACAAAAGGGTCATCTCCCTAGCATTTGAATTTTCTGACTGTCTGGTTCACAGTCATACATTGCTTATTCACACTGAGAGCCATTTATCTATAAGCTTACATGTAAAGGTTGACTTTTTATTAAAGCTGAGTGAATAATCTGAAATTTATTATTGAATGCACATTTTGGGGATTTAGTTCTAATTGATTAACCCAGTACTGCTATAACTGGGGAAGAGGATGAAGGAGGAGAGGAAATGGACATGTTATGGAATGGACAACATCTGCTCGAGGCCTTCAGCTAGGAAAAGGTCCTAAAGTTCTGCTGTCTTGAGCATTTGAAAATTACCTGTGGGTTTCTTCACTGAACAATTCTCAGGCTGGAAATTATTCACACACAAATTCATAGGAAATATAGCTTTTGCTATATTAAGAAAGACTTGACTCTCCGTTAATGACTATTGTTTTCATTTTGTAGTTGCTTATGTTGCTGGTAACACTGGTAGGTAGAATTCTTTTTTTCCTTTAAAACTTGTTCATGACTAATTTTTAACATTAACTGAACCACTGATTTCTCTCCTTCCCGCAGTGAAGAACATAGATGCATATTAGAACTGCTGCATATAGCAGCAGAATTAATATTTATTCCGTGTTCTTCACTGCTCCCCCTCCCTTATTATCCACAGGTCAATTATGCTGGCTACCATGCTGCTTTGGGACACACCAGCACCTGGATGCAAAGCAAATACTCAGTTTCTGATCCCAAATCCAATGGAAAGTGATCTGTCTTCTCTCTGGTACCCACTGAACGACTACCAGAAGCTGTCCCTTTTTGAACATCTTTGTGATCTTTGTCTCTGAGGTTTTGTCCCTTGACATCCATCTTTTGTGGAAGAAAGCTCCTAAATAATAGTAGCTGAATACAGATCAGCAGCACTGCTAACTATACAGTCCATACTGCTGCGACACCAAGCATAAAATTATTTATAACACTTCTAAGAAGAACTTCAGTATTTAATTAAATGGAAGTTGCTGAATTGCATGGCTTCCTGCAGTGAATGGTGCACACATGCACAAATATTAATCACTAATATGAGATGTGGGGCCTTTAAACAAACATGGTCTGACTGCCCAGATATCAAGAAAATTAAAGCAGAGGTATTTCTCTTAGACCTTTTCACTCATTAAAAGACAGGACATTAAAATTTCTCCATCGTTAGTTTTCTGGAATGAAAGATTTCTTTTTACGGACTGGCCTTACACAGCTCCTCGCCAATCAATGTACTCCTTAGCTTATCCCTCAAATTAAAGCCATCTAACTCATCAATGGGTACTTCAGTTAACACCAAAACTAGCAGCTGTTTTACAAGGGCTGCCAGGTTTTTGTGCAGCAGATACCACATGAATTCCAGCCCAGCCCATTATAGATACTCCAGTTGTGCAGCATCCCTTAGGTTACTGTAAGAATGAAGGAGGCTGTGTAAAAATTTATAAAGCCTATGACATAGAATCTCAGTAGATTCTCTTAGAACATCTAAAAAAATCTGCCCTCTGATTTGGGTATCTATCAAAGAAAACCACACTGCTAATCCATATGCCTGTTCTTTGGGACAGAAATTGCAGGCTGACCTGCACACGAGCCAGTTCTAGTGTAGTTGTGTGTTTCCCTCAGAGGCTCTTAATCACCTCAAATGGTTACTCAGGAGGTGTCCTCACATAAGGGTCATTTAAGGACTGTGAAACTTGTGAAAACATCTACTCGTGTTTTGAAACCAATCATTCTACCTGGTCCAAAATATTCCAACTTTTGGCATTCACTAAGACCAATGTGCTTTATTACAAGGTCTGAGAATCAGAAGAAAACACAGACTTGTCTAACCTATGGGTTAAAGGACTGGCTTGGCCTGCAAGAGATTCAGATCCAGTTTCTATGAATAATTCAGAGGAATCTTTATCCACCCCACTGTTTTGGATCAGTTCAGCACTACTTAGATCTTTACTTCCTACATTCCAGATCACTGTCCTAATTTTCAGTGGACACACAGAAACCTAGGTTTTGATTCAAAGCACCATATATCAAGTCTATGTCTACCAACTGTTTTTGATTTTATTGAAAACAAAAACATTATCTCAAAATAAGATTTTCATTAAATGGATTTGCCTCTGTTAAATTAATATTTCAATGGTTATTGATTTCTTTCAAGTGAAAGAGCATCAGAACATCTACAGTAGGAAAGGATTATAAATTCAATATAAGAAATAAAACTCGCTTTGTATTCCTTCTTCATCTTGCTCATGAATGCAACCAAATTTCACACTAATCAGCCCAAGCAGTTAACATGCTATATGAAAATTTAAAATGTCTGCTGACTATAGCAAAAAGAGGAGAGAAAAAAAAACAACAAAAAAGCAGCTATCTGTAGTAATTACTCAAGATACAAACATTGAACTAAAATGTGAAGTTCATACAAATTCTCATGAAGATGACAAAAGAGATCACTCTAACATCAAAAAAATATTTCCAAGTAAATTTTTTGTAGAATTCACTGGAGACCCACAGCAGTTTTTTTCCTCTTTGGCTCCCTAGCTTTAGTCACTAGACAGTATAAATGTGATACAAATACACAAAATGCTAAGGAAAAAATAATTAAAATGTGTTAAGGTAAACAAACAAAAATATGCAAAGGGCACAAAAACATGCAAAAGCCCAGGTGCCAAGAGAATTAATCAGAGACTGAAAAATTCCATATGCAAAAGTAATTTGCAAAATCCTCATGCTAGAAACATTTCTATTCTATGTTTAGAGAGAATCTTAATCAAATTATTAATATGTATGCAGACTAATTTTTTCTTTAAGCTCACTAAAAATACGCTTTTCTGTGCATATATTCTCCCCACCCCAGTTAAACAGTGTTAAGAAGTTACAGCACAATTTCCCTCTATTGTTTTGTAGTTAGCAAAAGAAAGGGTAATGTTTCTCACTTTGCAGCATTTGCCTTTTTAGAATTAGCTATTATAGTCAACTCTGATTAGGGGACTCCTGTTATCAAGTACTGTGAACTTTGAATTAGTAGCATCACTATCTGCATTGTGGTAAACACTCCAGTCTGGGATACTGCTCTGATTGGAGTCACAAAGGATGAGAATGGAGCCCAACAAAACTTTGCAGCCACTCCCAACTTACAGGTATAATTACACAATATTAGCTAAATTCCTATAGTTCTCCAGTGCCACCTTCTTCGTCCTATTACCTGACGTTTGTGATAAGAGAAGTTGTCCAAATAAGTCACTATCACTCCTTTTCCTAAGTTAGTGTCTCCAAAGTGATGAAGGCTGATTTATTGGTACTATTAATGCAGTTTTAAAGTTCAAGCAGGAAGGTGAACAGCTGCAGCAGAAGCAAGAACGTTAGAAAAAAATAGAGCAATATTTGTGTATGGTCTACGCTATAACCTTTCCCTTTATTAGAGAAAACAGCTACTGCAAAAAGAACCCTGGCAACACACATTTTAGAATCAGCAAACCAATTATCAATCCATCAGTTGATCAGAACTAGTCTTGGGAGTAGTTTGCTCTTGGAAATGAAGGCCTATGCAGATGGCAAGCATGTTCATGACTTGCAGAGCATCTGCACAGAATAGATAATTACAAAGTAGAAGACGAGAGCACAAGAAGAAACTTAAAGAAAACTAGAATAGGTAAATGCATACAGAAATTAAGTTATTTACTGTTTTACTGCTAGATGAACTGAAATATTAAATGTTGTATCTATAGGCTGCTTTTGGTTTACATTTACACTGTAAGAATATTGTGAGGGTAGAAACAGTTGCCTGCCTCCATTCATCAGGCAGACTCAGCA
Source organism: Promerops cafer (assembly GCA_013398275.1). Taxonomy (NCBI): domain Eukaryota; kingdom Metazoa; phylum Chordata; class Aves; order Passeriformes; family Nectariniidae; genus Promerops; species Promerops cafer. The sequence goes on along the minus strand of VZSE01001290.1, from coordinate 490,382 downwards.
CTGAAAACAATTTTGAATTAGAACACTAAATGAAGCGCTGTGTATTGATGCTGCTTTAAATAACCATCAGTTGGGTTTGGCACTGAACAGAAGACATCTTAAATTTACTATAGAACAATGGTTCGATTGCTCTACCCTTTTTCATGGGAGAAGGTCTTAAGAAATTCAAAACTTGGAAAATACTAAGGGAAAATTCAAGGTAAGGTATAAAAATAGATAAAAGAGTAGAGTTGCCCATCTCAAACACTGCCAAGGCCACAGAAGGAACTTGCCATAAGATAAGCCACCACAGTGGGAACTTGAGATAAGTACAAAAGGGAGGCATTTGTGGCAGGAAGGCACTAATTCCAGGCCTGTCAGAGCAGAGGTTTGGTTAGTGCATCCTGGTTAACACATCTGGACAAACATTCCCGCTGTGGCAAACAGTGGGAAAGGAAAAAACTGCTCATATACACCCTGTGGATACCTGGAACCTTACCCTCTCTCTCTCTCTCCCCCCTCTGACCCACCTTTTCCTTATAGTTATTGCATGCTAGACACAAATAAACACAGCCTAGTGGTTTGAATGTTTTTCAGCCTGTACTACATGAATTTCTATTTAAAATACTTTGTCCTATAATTCATATTGTTATAATATCCTCTCTTGTACATATAACAGAAGTTGAATTTTTCCTAAAAGTTACTTTACATATCAGATTAGTTCTAATGATTATCTGTGGCATAGCTGTATCATCGTGGTATTTAAGTGCTAAAAACAATCCAATTTAGGCAGTTTGGGTTTGGCCACTTAATTAGCTGGGTAGAAGTTAAAAACATCTACAAACAGGGCTCTCCCAGAAGGTGGCATTTCCAGACAGATGGTTCATTCTCAAGCAGGCTCAGGATGCTGCCCTCCCAGACTGCAAAGGAGATAACCCCATCCTTTGGTTTTGTCCCTGCTCAACTGGGACAGTGTTCAACTGCTAACAGGTACCCACAGGTCAAACCAGGACCTGTACTATTTACATCTGCCCCTTAATTTGCAGCAGGCTTACAGCGTAACAAGACGTGGTTTGTTGGTTTGGGGTTGTTTTGAGCAGAGAGAAATACAAGATGAGAAAACCTTCAGGAGGACACTTGAAGATCTTGCCCACTTTGCTTGAGCATTCAGCAGGGTCACAACAGAAAGGTTTTTCCATCCTTTTTGCCAAGAACGTTTGCATCCATACAAACATGAGGAAAGGGCAGGCTGTGCAGTTTCCTGCACAGCTCCCAGGCACACAGTTACACACTGGCTGCCCACAGACTCACTGCCACCACCACAGCTGGGGCACGTAAATTCTGTGTATGCACACAAACACGGCAGAGTAAGTCACAAAGGAGCCACTTTAAAAGCAATAAAGGTACTGTTTTCACCCTTTCCATAGCTTATATAAATCTTCCACAATTAAGTACTACTGCAAATAAATCACCTTGATTAGAAGTTTATGCTTTCCATTGTAGACTATTCACAAGATGTTAACTTCATCCACATAGGAAGTGCAAAGGGTCTATTAATCTATTAGGAAAATCATACAGGACAAAGGATAAACTGATATATATGCTAGAGTTTCATAAAGATTGCATTTTTAGAATAATTTCTACACAGAATAACTAACAGACTTACTTACAAATCACCATAAAATTCATCATGCATCCAGTATAAATTTTCCAAGTAGTTTGTAACATTTTTTGTTACACAAGTGTTCTTTGCAGAAATGCCTAAAATGTATGGAATGTGTCCCTCTTTGATTTAAAACCCTAAAAAACACTCTAAAAGAGCACATTCTCTAGCTAATTTCCTCCTATATTCATATTTTCTTTTGTAATATGACATTGAAATTGTTTTCTGATATATACACACTTTAAAAACCAGCTAATTAAGTCTGCAGCCATTCCCTAATCATGGCTGTAATTTGTTTTCTGCTAAATTTACCCTTTCTGTTATAGCAATTTGAAAAGATGTTTAACTGTCTTGGACACGACTGCCTTTTTTATTACTTCCTTACACCCAGTTCCTAACAAAGATTATTACGCATGCTTGCTTATTTTTGAGCCCTTCATTAGGCAACTAAAGGGCCATTTGGACCCTCATGTTGCTAAAATTAAGCATAGTCATAGGTCTTTTCAGGATCAGAGCCTGACTATTTAGACGACAATTTGATTTTTTTTCTTTTTAACACAGCAGTCATAGATCATATACACAGCTAAGGCAGAGAGATGGTTAGGCAGATTAATTTATTCAGGGCTCCATTTTGCCAATTCAATTTTAACACAAAATCTGCTGAATTGTGGGAGCTTTTATACGAATCTGGCAGACTTGATGATATAGTAGGCATTTTGTTTTTAATAAAGGATTGAAATGCTATTTGATTTTGCACTCATAGTAAGCTATTTGTACTGTAAAACACTATAGATTATCAGATAAGGATTGCACACAAATTTATACATTTCTCAATATTTCAGTGCAAAGATTTGTTTGCAGTTTTGTTTCTTATGTTTGATAGCTTATTTTGGAAGCATTTTCTCTAATGTCCTTTAACGGAGTAGTAAATACTTGAAAATTAATCTGCAGAGTGTTAATATTCAGAAATAGAGCAAATCACTGACAACATTCCTATAACATTATTTACACGTATCTTCCACCCCAGATGTAATCATAAATGACATAATTTTTGCCATGCCTTAATTGATTATACAAAACACTCCATGTCTATGTGCAATACATAATTAATGTAATTTCAACATATACCTTCTACTCACAGCTCTGAAAAGAGAAATAAACACCATTTACCCTAATTAAAACCATCCAATCATTAATATTTACTTATTAATGGGAGAAAATGTCACTGGAGGCACTGCAACACACCAAGCATGACAATGAAAATGTGCTCACATATAAAAAAAAATCCTAATAAATAAATGCTTTCCTTCCTGGGGAAAGGACTAAATGAGGGTTTTGTACTATTCACCAGACATGCCTAATCTGAAAAGCCCAAGGTCAAGATGATTAAAAAATGGCACAGAATGTCAGGAGAGAAATCTTCTCATGACAGTTCTGGCTGCAGAGTGCTTCAGAGTTCAAGAATACTTTGGGCTTTATCAGTACAACTCACTCATGCACTAGGCTCAGGTCACCACTCCTGAACTCATATGAACTTCTGGGAAAACAAAACTCTTTGTAAACACAAGTACTTATAGATGTAGAGTAGAATATTATACTGATTCAGAAAAATCAGTAAAAATGGGTGATACTGTAATCTACAGATTATGTTATTCTGTATACACAGCCATCAGCAGAATAAATCATGCTTGTTCAAGTAATTTCAATGTTTGGGACTTCACAGAAAGTGAGCAAAGTAACTTTCACCAGTTTAACTCAGAAAAGACAAAAATATCTGAAAAGTGACTCCTTAATAAATTTATATATATATATATTATGCAAAAAACACTGTTTGGTTCAATTAGTTTTCTTAGCTTGCTCAAATTAATAAGATTTATCACCTTGATAGCTGTTTGAACTGTAGCAGATCTTGAGTATTAACAGCAGACAAAACATTTCTAGAAACCCCGTGCTGCAGACAATACCCTTTCTATCCCTTGGTATTTGTTTTTTTCCTTCCTCCTCCTCTCACACTTTCCCACGTTTCAGTCTGGAAGACACATTTTTGTAGGCAAGAGCAGCCCATCAATTCCATTTGTGATCCTACTGGAGAAACTGCCATAACTGTGAACATATATTGGCAAAGCATACAACTCTAATTTAGTGAGAGAAAATATGAGTGCACTTAGTGAACATTACTGCCTCAAACACTTTTTTAACTTTGCCCTCTGTATTGGGTCCTACTAATTTTCTAACTGTGCAGAGGATACAATAAATAAAACTATTCTAAAAGCTGTCCACCCAAAGCTTTTGTGCTCATCCCTTGCCCTCTAGACTCTTAATTAACACTTTCCCTCAAGCCAGATTTAGACCTTTTTTTCTTTTGAAACAAATCTGGTCCTCCTCTCTCTGAAAATTTTCAGTCTTACAACTAATAAATATATTTTCCATTTAATCCCATTAAGGTGTCTCAAAGATCAATGGTGTGTGTATATCAGATCAATGTATAAGCCATTTCCCAGTAAAAATGTCAGATATATTTCTTTTACAACACTAGCAAAGTAGTCCTGTGGCAACTCAGTGCCTTTTCCAGGAAATGGGCTATACGTATTGCTAATACATATATTTGTTAACTAAGCATTTAAAAGTGGATTTACAAATTACCAAGATATTTCTTTGACATCAGAGCTAAATTAACAGTACCAAAAGGGCCAAAATCCCATTACTTTCTCCTTCCAAGTGCTTGCTTCACCAGAGTTACATATCGATCATGTTTGGTTTTGCGTGACTGAATTTTACTGGCTTTTCCCTGGATTTATCAGGATATTTGAACACTGCAGCAGCAGTGATGGTTTGATCAGGAGACTGCAATCAGTATTGCCTGTATGTTTGTCTAATCTGAGAAGAGAAACAGCATGATATATTACAATACATCCAACCCCATTTCAGGTGGATAATTCTGAAACTGCATACCTAGGAAGCAAGTATCCATCAATGAGATGTTATAAATTTTACGAAAATCAGAAGAAATTACCTCAATAACTACAAAGATGAGAAGGATCATTGGGAATATACTGTATCCAAGGGCAGAAGTCCACCTGTTAAATTAGTAGTTCCTGGATTAAAAAGTTAAACTATCTAGACTAAAAATCAGATGTTTTTCAGTCATTTTCCTCCTCCTGCCACAACCCCAGGACTACCTAGGATTAAAGTGAAGCATTTTAGATCAGTGAAGTTTCCTCCTCAACAGCAAGGATATAAGTTTTTGTGCACGAGGCTTGCTGCTGGAACCCAATAATGGCAGTGATTCCAGACAAGAGCAGACAGCCATCCCATAGGATAATCATTTCTCATTACAGTTTTATGCATACAAGCTAACTATTTTAATTAAGTAAGTACATGAAAATAATGGTGTGCAATTAAATACAATGCCTAATTACAGCTATATAACTAATAACTGTGATTCTGGATAAATATGATGTTTGGCATAAATACTAAGACAACATGAGAGAAACAAAGTTCAGTCACTCATCTTGCATATGGATTGAGCCTGTAGTCATAGATTTCATTTTCTGAAGATCTGACTATTAATCTTAGTTACTTTACATCCTTTTGCATGTATAGAAGTGTGTATATAAAGTGGTTTTACTGTTGAAATTAGTATTCAAAGGCAATGAGCTTGATCTGATCAAGAATCTACTGAAACAGAATAATATTACCTCTGCCCCCTTTCTCAGAAAGCATACAAAGGTGAATTTTTAGGTGCAACAATTAGCAAAACACCATTTCATTTAAAAGTAGAGTATAATCATAGTCCTATTATAAATCATGGTCCTGAAATAAATTTTAGCTCAGCCCTTTGTGGCCAACTACTTCTTTGACCATTCTCAGTTTTGGTGTACTGACTATTCAGTCCTAGAAAATAATTCTTAATTATCACCATTATGAAAACAGATTTAAAAAGTAATGGTGATTGCACACCATCTGGAAATGTACTCAAGCTGTCAAAAGAATCTGTGGATAGCTCCAGTATACAGTATTCAAATTTCAGCAGGAAATCATACTTGGTCAAGCGGGAAGAATTCATTCAGATTCATGCATTTTTTAAAATGTATTTGGCATATCAAATAAAGTTCAAAGATACAGTTAAAGAATTTCAGTTTAAGGGATTTTAATAAGATGCATGTTAAATTTATACACTGCATACATTAACAGACAAAAGAAATAAATTAATCAGTCCTGAAAGAGCATTCATAAAATGCCAGAACTCTGACAAGCGCAGTATGGATACAAAAGAATAAGGGAGAAAGGAAAGAAAAGGAACTTTAAAAGAAAACAAAGAACAAAAAGAAAAAAAAAAAAGAAAAACAAAAACCCACCTTTCTCCTTATTTCCTAAGGTACTGATGATAAAGGAAACTCAGAGTATCACCAACTTCTCTGAGCAATTACAGATCATGAGAGCTCCCCTGCAAATATTCAGCCCCTGCTGGTGCCCGCTGAGGTACCCTGGCCTCGGCGTATCCAGGCAACTGGGTCTGCAGAGACCCTTGGTGGGGACAAAGTTGGCTTTAAGCAGTCTTCCATGTCTAACAACCTGGCACAGCTTTATTAGCTCAGATAAAAACACAATTAAGCACATTTACTTGCTCACTAATGTACAGCGAGGAATGAGAAAATGAGGTTTGTCCTTGCTGCTGGTATTTGGTGCATGCAAGCTGTAAATAACAGGCAATCACACAACCACCATCCTGGAGAGGAGGGAAAATGAAAAAGGAAAGAAATTCTGCTTAAGAGCTTCATTAGAAGAGCACACTGTGTACTGAAGCCTTTTAGTAACAAAAGATGCAAGTATCCTAGAAGCTATGAAATCAAGCTATAAAAGGGGGGATAATGATTCAAGCAGAAGGCACTGTGGGCTAGAGGGCAGGGAAGACAAAATGAGGTGAACGAGACCTGGCTGGGCTCCTGGAACTTGAGCATCAGTAGGATTACACCACTATGAGACAAAGCAACCAGTAACAATTATTCTGGTCTGTCATTCTGGATGTAATAGTGGCTAGAGAAGCAGATTTCTAAGTCATTGCCCATTAAGATTCCCTATTTCAATAAAATTGAGCTTTTAAGGGAAGAAAACAGTGATGAAAGATCGTAAAATATCACCAGCTTACTCACAACGTTTTTATCTCTGTCTCTCTTTATGTTGTAACACCAATGTATTCATCTGAGTTTATTCAGCCATCCTAAAGAAACCCAGACATGGGCTTGTTTGGTTTAGCAGTACATTCATAAACTTAGATGCAAGTTGAAACCAGTTACAGCAAAATATATTCTAAATCTTCTTTTTTAGGAAACAAGTATCAGTCAATGAGATTTTACAAATTTTATGAGAAACTGAAAGAAACAACATCAATAACTACAAAGATTACAAGGGTCACTGGGAATATGTTATACCTTTTTTTCTCTCCAATAATTTATTGATGTAACTAAAAGAAACATGAAATGCCAGAACAGAATTCTCAGCAGTGCAAGATTTACTAGTAATCATTTAAATACCTTCTCATTTACTTATTAAAAAATTTCCAAAATTATAAGGCTGCCCAACATGGAAATAATAAAAATGTTGATTATATATAATGTGTAGCAAGCTCAATTTCAGATAAAACAATAAATAGAAACCTTATAATGGTCTGCCCTGAATAAAATACAAGTCATAAAATAATTCAAGCCTATTAGCTTTGTAAACATCACTTTTCAGGTGAAACAAGCTGGCTTTTTCCATGGCAGTGCTTTCTAAGTCAAAGAATTTGTAACAGAATTTGTACTAAAATTTTAAAACTAAGTGTTATGGGTTGGGGATAAATATACACTGCTTAAATAAACTCATGAAAATACTTTGCCAGAAGCTGCCACAACCATAACCACATTTCTAAATTCATGTCAACATCTCTACAACATTTCTGGAATCAGGAAGGGTATGATGGAAAACTCTACCTCTCTGCCTTTCTCGTACTTTTCAACAGGCAGCTGCTAATAAAGCATCAGGAAAAGGATAAAGCATTGCCAGCAGGTCATGATGGGAGAGAGGGAGATGATCCTGCCCCTCTGCTCAGCCCTAGTGAGCCTTGAGTGCTGTGTCCAGTTCTGGGCTCCTCAGCACAAGGAGAGACACGGAGCTCCTGGAGCAGATCCAGTTGCTCCTGTTGTCCAGTGGAGGACAGCAAAGGTGATTGAGGAACTGGAGCATGTCTCTTGGGAGGAAAGGCTGAGGAAGCAGGGCCTGTTCAGCCTCGAGAAGAGATGACTGAGAGGGGGCCTCATCCCTGTCTAGAAGTATCTGAAGGGAGGTGTCAGGAAGATGGAACAGGGCTCTGCTTGGTGGTGCTGAGCAATAGGCCAAGACCAGAAAGAGGTGCCCGAGAAGTTCCACCCGAACATGAGGAAGAACTTTTTACCAGCACACTGGAACAGGTTTCCCAGAGAGGGTGGGGAGTCTCCCATACTGGAAATGTTCAAGAACTGTCTGGACACAATCCAGTGCCGTGTGCTCTGGGGTGATCCTGCCTGAGGAGGGAGGCTGGACCCGATGATCCACCGTGGTCCCTTCCAACGTTGTCCTTCCAGTGATTCTGTAACAATATGTGCCTGTGTTGTGCCCATATCGTATGGCAGTCGTTATGAATTTCATTTCTCCTTAGAACATTATTATTTCATGAGGAGGGAGCAAATTTTTCTCAGGGGCATGTTTTTGTGTAGTGGGTACTTTGAAAACCAGGACAAAGATCTTCCCTGCGTCAGTAGCACGCTCATTGCAGACACTCAGACTCTGTTAAAGGCAGTTCAAACTCACTCTAAGTCACAAAGGCACTACACAACCCTTTACAGCTGGGCAGTGATGTTCCAACAGCCTTTGCCTTCAGAGGCCCCACAAGTGGAGACAAGCAAGAATTAGTTTCACAGCCATATTTAACTGAAGCAAAATTTATTACAGGGTCAGAGGGAGGAAGTCAGTCTCACCAGTTCTCCTTGCTGTTGATGTACAAGGGGAAGCTGTGAGTTTCTAGAACAATGTGATAAACGCAGAAGGAAATAAAAAGAGAGGCAGAGTCCATGGTGGAAAGAAAGGACTGTGGAGGCTAAAGTGGCACAAAAGAAGAAAAGAGAAGAGCTGTAAAATGACGAGGTAGAAGTCTTTGTAGAGAACCCTCCCCTGATGACCAGCAAACACCTCTGAGGCCACACAGCAAATAAATTCTGACAGCTGATGCCCAGAGTCATAAATTGTTGTGTACTATATCAGGCAGTGCATATTGTGCTGTGTATCTGAAGAATTCGTCTTACTGGTTACCTGAATAGGGAAGCTGTGAAAGGACACCTTAAAAGGAAATATTTGACACCTCAAATTACAACATAAAATAAAAGGTGGCTTACTTGGGCCATAAGCTCTCTGTGCTTAAATTCACTTTTGTAAGACAAAAGACAAAGCAGTTGCTTAACCTGACATGCTATTGTTTAGCTAATTTCATAAACCACTGTGAATCCTTCAGATCGTGATGATAAACACCAAAGAAACCCCATGAGGGAAATTAATAATAAAGTGCAGCAATTCGATGGTGTGTAAAAAAATACAGCACCACTACTTAATGAGGAACATAATGAAGAATCATTTAGTAGTTCCCCATTTAGTAAATGCTCTCTCCCTTGTGCAGTGGTGAGTGCTAAGGTTTCATAGAGAGGTTTACAATAAATTATTATGTAATTAATGGCCACAGCAATGAATAACAAAAATGACACTACAAGAGAAATTAATGGTGACTTTAATTATGGCTTCTTTCTAACTTTAGTGTTTGACTTGAGAACCTGAAGGTTCTTATTCTAGGACTTTACATGTACATCCTAAATCACTTAGTTAAAATATTTGATCTAGCACTAAGAACAAGCCCAGAGAGCATATACATATTTTAGATTAATGTACATATTTGTAGCATACTTGTACCATATTCAGTTTTACACAACAGAGAGAGCAAATTACCTGTAATTCAATTGAACTTAAGAGGAAAAATTATGCTTTAAGGATTGTACTTACCATCATACACTCCTCAGTCAGTAAATGACCTTTAAGTGTTTTTGGTTTTTTCTTCCTTTAGAGAAAACTTTAAGATGGCATAACCATGTCTTGAATAAAAATATTTAATAGCTATATTTTTTTTCTTAGATATCCCCACTGGGCCCAGAAATAAAGTTTGTGTAAAGAGCATACACCAGCCCTTCTTCTGTAATTTATGGAATCTCAATGTGTTTCAGCTGGATAGAAAGCCCAGTGGTGAAAACAGACCAGGGGCATGGGTTAATACCACATAAGAGTGCAGGCAGACTGTGAGAAAAATATTACATTTGAGGTATGTGAAAGCAGAGACCTGGGTGAGTACCTACTACTTTTGTGTGCCATAAAATGCACTTTTTTTTTTTTTTTTTTTAAGAATCACAAAATTGTTGTTTGATTTGGTTTAGTTGTTTTTTTCCTTCTGCAATAAAACTCCCTGTGCATGTGTTGATCAGAAAAGTAGATGGCCCATCAATTGTGCTGACAGGGTTACTATTTCTACAGTTCTTCCCATTAGCTTTTTTCAGAGTCCAGTGGGAACACCCATTTAAGACGTGGTGTTATCAAATGTTTTCAGTGAAAATATGGCAGTCTACTTTAGAGTATCTTATATACAGAAATGATTTAACAAGATCACAACATTTTCTGACTGAAATTTCTTTGATAATGAGTTATGTACATTAATATAAAATTCACTGTTTTACATTAATTCCCACTTTGCTTGTTGTCCTTTGGTTTAGAACTAAAGACAAAGAACACAAGTTAAAAACTAAACTGCATTTCATTCTTTTTATTACTTAAGTTGAACATTGATGATTTTCTTCTCATTCTCATATTTGATAATTCAATTTATAGAACTTTTTCATAAAATTTAAGGGTTTTGGGTTTTTTTTTTTTTTTTGGAGGGGGTGGGTATTTTCGGTTGGTGCAATTCCTCTCTAAATCCACATTTTTGATCTCACTACAGAAATTGTAATGAATATCCCAAACATCTGAAGAAGCACTAAGCTGTCTTACCTCTATCCAACTATTTTTTTTTAAATAAGAAAACTGCTTCCACATGCACACAACCAAAAAGCATCTAGTTTGGCAATCAGCTTTCTTAACTCCTCTTTTCTGTCTCTTATATACCATAAAACAGTCTAGGTTGACAGTGACCTCAAAAGTCATCTGGTCCAACCTCATGGGAAAAGGAATGTAAATGAGATTATCTGCCCATCTACAGCTTGGAAATCTCCAGCAATGAGGACTCATCCATGTCCCAGAAGTGGTTATTCCAGGGGATGAGTTCTTACTGCAAAAATTTTCCTTTTTGTGTTGAGACAAAACCTCTCCCTGCCACAATTTGTACACGTCAATCATTGTCTTCTCCATGAAGACTCCATTGGCTTTGTATCTGCTTTTTAAGAACTAGAAAACCACGATGAGATACTCCCAAGTCTCCTTTCCAGGAACAGCAAACCTAACACCTTCCTCATTGTGCAGGTTACCTCACTTCTTTGTTCATACATTTTAAAATTTAAATATCTGTTTTGTTTCAAGTAATTTGATTTTAGACATTCATCTGCGAACTTGTACACCATATATCCTTGCTAGCTGAGCTGCTGTTAGCACCACACAGATCTGTAACTTCACTCAGGATTTATGGAGGGAATAAGACAATGAAACACTAGTAAATTACCAAAAGCAAGTGTCCAAGGAAAAGAAACTGAAAAAGCTGACAAAATGTTTCCTAGTTTAAAAAAGTCTTTTCATCAAGCAGCAGTCTCAAATTTTAAACTCTTCAGATGACACTTGTCACTCCAGAACCATCTAACAAAAACATCCATCTTTGACCCAAGAGAAGACTCTGTCTTCATAAAGCAGATAAATCCATCCTATTTTGCTTACTTTTTTTTTTTTTCTTTTCCCCATTAAATAATACATTTGGTCTAAAATGGATCATTTCCCCCTTAAAGACAGGAGTATTATTAATCAGCAGGTAGTAGATCATGAGACTTTTTTTTTTTTTTGAGCAATTTTACATTTTATAGACCTAGAAATACATGAAGAGGAAATACATCAATGTGGTGAACTAGAATCAGGTATATATATATTCAGTCATAACACATTCACACCCAAATTTGTATTCTTATTCACTGACAGTTACAGACACTGGCACAAACTGACCTGATGTTAGCAACAAATCAGAACAGACAGAAAACTGTGGAAAAATGAAGTCCAAGACCAGTAGCAAGTGTAGAGAGAAAGCAAAGCAAGGCTTTCCTTCTCCAGACATCTGCTGGTAGAAGAACCATGGAGGAGACAACTAATGGAGATGGTGGATCATGAACTCTGCAGGAAAAAGTAACTGGTTATGGTATGTATACCAACCTTAATAGCACACATAAAGACAAAAAGTAGTTTTTAGACACAACAGTCTGATTTTATTTCTAGATATTGATGTGCCATTCTGGGTTATTCTTTTTGAGATTATCCAAATGTTTGGAGAAATGAACATTACTTTCAGACAGCTAAGGGTATGACCATTCAAGTTTTTTGCACTCTGTGAGGTGCGTGTTGCCCTCATTTGTTCTTCTGAACCCTCTAAGGGCAGCAAAATTTCCAGAACTGTTTCTTGTAATTATAGATTTACTTATGAAGTTCTTCCATGATAATTGCCAGCCAAACACTTAAATACTATAAATCACTTTCATGATCCAATGTTCATTGTTTTTTCTATTTTTCTCTCTCCAAGGAAAAGGTTTCTGATGCAAAAGAGTTTGTCTACCTTGCCTCCACCATGTATTTTCACTCCCATGAAATAATATCTAATTTTCCTCCATGAATTAATACCTTCAGTACTGACCTGTCACTATGGAGGCACTTGATTAATACTTAACAATTTAAGCTGCTCTAGTTTGGATGAGTTTTCTAGGTCTAAGTTTGGCATAGACATCCCCTGCCAATTTCCAATGTGCTAAATATTGCATGTTGTTACACACCTGTACTGAATATCAGGTGCATTGGCTTGTTTGCTGTGCACACAAATTTCACTCGAATAAAAACCTTTTAGATTTACCAAAACCCCCAATAATTTGAAGACTATGAAGAGTTTTATTTTGTATCTTCACTAAGACCTTCTTTCTGAACACTGGAATAGTAAATTACATGTGGACACAGAACTGGAAAAGTTAAAAAAAAACATACGTAAAAGAGATGTCCTAAAAATACATTTCATTTCAGACAAAGGATCCAACATCAAGGAGTCACTCAGACTTACAAACTTCTTAAACTGGGAAAGATTTATTTTCAGGATTTATTAAGAGATTTGCTGTCCTTTACAAGTAGGACTGTGATATGTTTTCAAGATGAAAATATGAACCAAAACAATGGACAGAAAGTACCTCAGCAAAAGAATGCAAAATTCTGCGTCTAGCTGTATATGAGCCTAGGAATTACTCACATTTGGCCATTACTAAAAATAAAACAAAACAAACCAAAAACCCAAACACCAACATAAACAAAACAGAAAAAGAAACACCTCCACCACCACTAAAAAACACAGAAGCAACAACAAAACCCAAAAAACCAAAACAACCAACCAACCAACAACAACAAAAAAAAACACAGAAAAAGCCCCCCAAAGCCAAACAAAAGTAAAACAAAACACACACAGCCTCCCAGCCACCCACCCACCCACAAATAAAACACCCTCAGATTAATTTTTATTTAGAAACACTTTTACTAAGGTCACCTTTTTGAAAATATTCTCCCTGATTTGTGGTAAAATGAGTATCTAGGCTTATTCTGAAGTGAATATATGGAGTCAATATCTGGAATGAACTTGGACAGTGCCTTACCCACCTATTTAAAATTTCATTGTTCATTAAAACTACTGTGAGAAATCTGAAAAAGCAATTTTTGAGCACAAAGAATAGACACTGCAAGGTGAGAGAAGAAAAACTGATGAGTTTAGACCAAGTAGGTGTTTTTTATATGTAGATATTATGTAGTGCCAAAATTTGAAACTTCCCAGAAGAGGAGAGAATGACTGATATATAAAACTATTGCCTTCCTTCCAAATATATCCACTCCTAAAGGAGCCCTGCCTGGAGCCCTACACAGCTGAGCTTGTTTATTAATGCAATCTTTGTATGACAAATTAGGTCAGCTGCATAAATTATTGAACAATTTCACATTAGCTGAAGTGATAAGAGTTTGCAATAAGCAGAGAAAAGCTGGTTTTTGTTTTTGTTTTTTTTTTTCCCAAGATGTTTAAGATTTTTGTACCTTTCCTGGTAAGTGGCTAATATTTGTATTCACCTCACAGAACCTGTATGATAACATGTATAAAATATCCTGAATTTACATCTGAAACCTACTAAAGTGTCTAAGAGTTTATCATTGTTATAGCTGAAATAATTCCTGTAGATATCTGCCTTGCCTCTTCTGTGGTTGCTGTACAGGAAGAGGAGCTGTAATGCCCCTATTATTAAATTTCTATCACTATTCTTTTTAGCTTAGAAAAACCCCAAAACATCAGTTCAGTGATCTGCAGCAAACACCTATGTATATTTTATGACATTCATACTGCAAAAAACATTCACACAACAAAAAAATAGATTAATAAGAACATGAGTGATTGGTTAAATGCTTGGGACTTCCCAGAGGGGTTTGCTTTTTTTTAAAAAAAGAAAAACTTCTGTTTCAGTGCCTTGAATATCAATACTGACATAGTCTTAAATTGCAGCTTTCCCTTTCAACCCCCCTCTTAGAGAAAGGGCACACAGATACCAAGATCTTAAAACTTGTTTAATAGATAACTGACCTGTAACTAACTCCAAAGCAGCTCCTCTTCTCTTCTCCAGAAGAGAAAATACAGGCAGTAAAACTGGAGTGGCACACTGACATCGTGATAAAGGTGTTTTGTGACATCTTTTTGTTGCAATGTCTAATAGATCATGTACAGGTTTTTGATTGGTAGCACCTTGCGAAAAAAGCAAAAGGAATTTAAGAGCTTTGTAACTCACCTCCAACAGAGACTAGTGGCAGATGATGAGAGAACTTATAAAAACAAAACCAGAAATATCCTCCAACTAGGGCAAGAGCAAATTCACCTCAGCTGCCAGAGAACAATTAAAAGAAAGAAAATTTAAGCAAAAATTAAGCTCAACACAAGCATACAGGCAAGGAAGAGCATCAAGTGTCTCTGCTTACTTGACTGGGCTGACCCATTTTGATGAGTGCTCTTCATGTCGCCAACACAACAGGATTCTCAATCATTTTTGGCAAAGAGCAAAACCACAAAGTCCAAATCCTAAACCTAAACAGAAGAAAAGAAGTCAGTAAAGAGACATTTGCATGCAGGTATTTTGACAGTAGGTTCTCATCAGTAACAAATAGTGGATTCAGTGTTCTGAGGAGTCCTCTTAGAACTGATCTCGCTGGGTAGGGGTACACTCAAAGCTGAAAGGGTAACCACTGCAGATGTGTATGAAAAGGAGGCATAGATAAACCATCAAAGCAAAAAAAAGAACCGATCTTTCCATGTTTACATCTGGTCTCTGCATAAAACAATTCCCTCCTTCCCCAGGACTGAACACTGAAAATAAACTTTAAATTTTGTGTGATGAATAATGAGTATAGTTTGCTTTATACCTATTTCAAGCAGACTGTGAGAAACGTTCAAACTACTACCCAGTGGACCTCTGTTGGGAAGTTGTTCTCAACAGCTGGGAAGGTTCTATAGTTCCAAAGCTGATTTCTCAATGTATTCTACTGTGTGAACCAAGGGAGTATTCAGAATACTGAATACAGGCTGATAACTTTATCTCCAATAGTCCTTCTTGATCTCCAGCTCCCCTGTAAGTGTACACGTAGAGCTGTGATCACAGGACAACACTGACACACACAAAGTAGCAACATGATGTTCTCTGGCATCTCAGGGCTGACATTTCAGTGACACTGGGCCAAGTTTGACCAGATTCTTTTTGTATATTGGTAAATCTATGCAAAACAATGTTTTCCCATGTTTCTGTTTCTCTCTGATGAGCATGAAGCTCATGAAAAATCACCTCATGAAAAATTCACTGTTGAAAACTGCAGTTTCCAAGAGGCATTCAGGTGTTTCTATGCAAGAATAAATATGTTGAACAAGGCAGTCGAAGTAAAACAAGCTTCCACTTTTTAAAAAGCTAAGTAACAGATCCACCACTTAGAATAAACTCAACAGAATGAGATGAGCAGAAATAGGTTCTCCTAGCGGTAGAACCTCACTCAGCCATTTCTAACTACCATTCCTATCAGGAATAATCTATCAGGTACACATGCATCGCATACAGCAACTTTAAAAGAAAACACCATGCTTGAATTTGTGTTACCACAGAACACAAAGTTTGGGTCCCCAGAAAATGTATACAGCTTCACTGTTTTCATCCTATCCATTCTGTTTTTCAAAAGTCCCCCATCCCCTGCACTATCCATGTAACCAAAAACTCAGAGAAAGAACTTCTGGTCTGTTCTGAGCCAACAGCTGAGACTACACTGATTTCAATTGTTAAATCAATGCTCCTACTGCCCAAAGAGAAAATGTCTCTGTAATTATAAATCACAACGTCATTTTGTGAGATAAACTTGTAATTGTCTTCCTCATCTTTTGAGGTCCTTCAAATCTAAAGGCATTAATCCATATATTTAAGCTTTGTTTCTATTATACAATAGCTTTTTACAGACATTTGACATCCATTTTTAATTGATGTGCCCATCTACCTTTCAAATTCATATGGAAAACAAATATACCCTAAACTGTACAAGTAGTCATTTTAAGAGTGGTTGTATGTTTTTTTAACTTTGCTTTGTTTCTTTTTTTTAGTTATATCTGATTTTCAGTGTTTAGTATTAGCAGGAATAAGAAAATAAACTACTTTCATTCAGAACTAACTCATTTCTTCAACTTGGATAATAATTTAATGCAGATTATCATGTGCATCTTATTATGTTTTAGGCTTGTTCTCTACACTTTCTCCCATCACCTTTAAAACAAACAAATGAACAAACAAAACAGTAAACATTAAGCCAGAGTTTACCACAGATGTACAAGAAATAGCCCCCTTCATCTCTCACTTACACATAAATTTTAGAGTGTGCTCTTTCAGTTCAGAGCTCAAAGCAGATTTCTCCACAATAGCCATTCTCTTCAAGGTCCAAACATTTTATTCTTCCTTTGGTCATCTCAGTAAATCTCAGTTATCATTGATCCTTCATATGACCACAATGGCAAGAAGAGGTAAAGTATGGAAAACTGCACTGAGGTTTTAAATTTATATCAGAAGAAGTGTTGTTTTTTTTGTTTTTTTTTTTTTTTTTTGGTAATGTTATTCAATTCTCTGGTTTTGAAATAAGGCAAAAGCCCCCCTGTCTGATATCAATTAATTCAATTTCTCATTCATTCAAGTCAACAAACAGAATTACATTAACTCCTTCACCAATTTAAAACACAGATTTTAAAACATAACCAGACTTAAATAGATATATCACCATTTGGGAGTCTTTGGGGAATTTTTGTTTCATAGAATAAGAATCTGATGCCATCCTCAAAGTGAAGCTGGCTTTTCCTTAAAAAAAAAGGTTGTACTTGATGATCTTAAAGGTCTTTTTCAACGTTAACAATTCTATGATTCTGTGGTTCTCTGATTAACATAAGTCAATGCTATTTATATGAGCTAATTATAAAGTCTGACCTTCAGACTTCTACTTGGCTGTAGTGTTCACTATACAACACTGTACATAGAAGAGAAGCAGAGATACAGGCAACTTTATACACATTCTTGTTAATGTGTAACTAGTCAGGAACACCAGGAGAGCCTGGAAATTTTACTGGAGCTAAACAGTGCTGGAGGAAAGGGCCTGATTCTTTTAGACAATCTCACTGGGCTTGGAAAACACTGCCATACATTTATTGCAAAACTAATAATAAAACCTCCAGTAGTTCTGGTACAACAAACTGATCAAAATGGACATTAATAACGCACAGCCCTCCCAGGGTCCACGGGGCTTTGGGTGGGCAGAAGCTGGACTGCACCACTTGGGGAGGAAGACCCTGTCTGTACACCATGCACCCATAATTATGGTTTGAGGTTAAGGATGACTGGCTTTTTAATGTTCCCCTCCCAGCAAATCTGAAATGTATACAGTAGCTGACATGCCCTGTAGCAAAGAAAAGCTAAATCAGCGGCTAAAGCATGGCAAAAAATTACATTATTGTTTAGTGTATTTCAGTACTAGCTGCCCTGTTTTTTTTTTTTTTTTTTGTGATATAACTTAATGTAAAATATAGAATAGTTGAGCACAATATTAAAGAACCACAGAGAGAGGGGAAAAAAAGGAAAACCACAAACAAACACCAAAAACAAAAATCCCCATCATCTTCGTGAACCTTTCACTAGGAAGAACTTGATCAAATCCTGGAAGCTCATACCATCCTTGCAGTTCCTCTACCTGCCCATTCCCCATCCTGCCGACTGATAGCACTTCCAGCAGTTCATTAGCATAACGTGGAGTTAATCAGTGCTGCTTCAGAAGGAAAATGCCACCTACTGAATCCCCAGTGCCACTTTTCTGTGCACCAGGTGCTTTTGCTGCAGGTGTACCAGCCTGGAACAGATCAAGACTACCTGTTTAATTTGTGGAGTCCGACATGCCCCAAGCTGTGCGGTGTTAGGAATGATGAATTCAGGTGCAGTAATGAACCATGTACTCTCCTTCTTTGAAGACATTCTGATGCCAAGTTAGACTCTAAGACTGGTGATATGTGAATGGCACTCCAAGTAGTTCCACTTGCAAATTTGTTACTACAGAAAATGAATTAACTTGAAAATCCACTTCTGGATGAGCCCAGGTGATTATCTTTTTGTCTCCTTGTGTATGGCTATGGTATGAAAATTCACATTACTGCCAGATTTATTTCTGAACTAGTATTATCGTCCAACCCTTTATGATGCAAGGCTTACAAGTATGTCTCAACACACAACAGATTTGCAGAAAAAATTAGTTTCAATTACAGAAGGGGAAAAAAAAATATATATAAATGGGAAACCACCTTATAAAATCCCTAAGGAATTTCATATATTTTTCGGTATTTTTGCTGATTTTCATGTCAAGATTCTCTAAACTTATCAGCCTTCCTCAAATCCAGGGACTTATCCCCTGCTGGAACAAGAATTACAAAGAGCTAAGGAGCATTTTGTTTGTTATGTGTAATTCTGGGCACACCTGGAGGGTGGAGAAGGCTGACTACACACCAACAAAGGCACACACCTTTCATCCTCAGAGGACCTGACCAAATTCTTCACTGATGCAAAGCAAATGAGCTGTAGGGAAGTCTGCAGCAAATTTGTGTCACTGATTAGGGTGCTCTTAAAAAAATAAATGTAAAAGTCAGAGTAGGAAGACCTTGTTCTAGGTTGCTACTTGCAAGTGATGTCTGTATTTAAAAGTCTTAGTTTATGGCTTTGAAAGCTTAAAACATAATCTCTTAAAACAAAAACATTAAGGTCAGAAACAGCTGTTTTTCACAGCATTAAACTACAAGAGCAGCACTACTTCACTAAAACTTTGGAGGAACAGAGTGAGAAGCCATATTTTAGCATTCTTTTAAACAGCAATTCTCTTCTATTTTCACTGTCACTCAAATATAGCATGTCTAATAAACTGGGAGGCAGAACAACATCTCTATAACAGTATGGTTACAACTAATACACCATAGTATTATAGCTTATGTCATTGCTTATCTCAAGTACTTTAAGGAACAAATCCATTACTAAACTAGTTTTATTGTGATCATTGTTTCCTCAACATAAATATGCACTGCTTAAAATTCAAGGTAACATTTCAATTCCGTATTTGGAAGGCTTCAGAAATCTATTTTAAATGTCATTGAGACAGTCACACTGTTTTGTAGGTTCTCAGTATTTTGTTCCTTTTAGTCTTTCTCATTTGCTATTCCTTCTGTGGATGGCTACATACTGATTTGTTTCTTTCACCTTATTGTGGAGTCTTCCCTCTTCCCTTCTGGGATCTCTCTCAATAGAGAAACCAGCATGATTTAGGAATTTCTGCTGAATTTTCTTCCTCTCTCATTTTCTATTTAACATAACAAGGCATAACTTTGGAAGAAAACAAGTAACTGAACCCTTGATTAGGAGTTAATACTGCAATAGTTCATGAAAAAATTGCATGTATTGCTATAAATGCAATATATTTTCATGTTTGAGAGGAGAATTTTTTTCCTGAAGTAAATTTTATTATGGTTTAAATTAAATTTTAAAAAACTATAAAACCAAATCTGAATAACAGTTAGCAAATGTGTAATAAAACCTCAGGACGGAATTCTTGGTACCTCACATTCTTGCAAATGACAGATGGTTACACTAGGTTTAAAAAAAGAAAAGTGGATAAAAGCTTTCTACAAAGATAGATGACATCAGGAAAAAAGCTGATATTAGGTATATCCTAGAGAATTTTACTTAAACAAGGAGAGCTTAATGATACTCCAACAAAAAAATGCCACAGTAGATCATGACAAGGAACTAGTAGAACCATTTAAGAAAATAAAGATTTCTGTCTCATATAAGTAAAAAAGAAGTTGTTTACAAAAGAGTTACATGACTAATTAGGGAAAAGTTAAGGACAAAAAATTTCAAATCCCTGGACCTGAATCCCTTGGCACCCAGCCAGTGATTCAGACAACAAAAAGGAAGCTCCTGTTCTGTTATTGCTTTAATGGTAAACAGAGTGTTCCAGATAACTAGAAAACTTGGCAGCCTGACATAAACCACAGATAAATCCAACACAGGAGGAATAAAGATATAAGAAATGAACACATTTTTAAGGAGTGATATTATAATTAATGCTGATCAGCATGAACAAGTGGAATGTAGCTCTTAGGACAGGGAAATGGGGTAACTTTCAGTGTGATTACGAGATTTGTTGGTTGGTCAGTTTTTTTTGTTTATGGAATATTGATGCAAGGCTGTTAGATTCTGAGACATTTAACTTGTCACTTCATATCTTCAGCAGTACAACAGAATATTGGAACTCTATTTCACAAGTTAGGTAGATTAAAAACAGGTAAACATAGAGGTTTCATACATAACTAACAGAGAGAATGAATAATCCATGGATTTGTACAGCCCTTCTCTAAACACTTTTTCAAATAACTTGGGGCGGGGGGATGTCTAAGCCAAAACATTTCTCAAATTATATAAAGACTGAGAGGAAGCTGGAAAGTTATATTGTAATTACTGAAAACATTAACATTCATATCCTGATAAACTCCTTTAAAATCCCAATTGTAGTCTTCCTGTTTTCTCTCTATCAGTTGCAAGTGAAAAAA
Source organism: Promerops cafer (assembly GCA_013398275.1). Taxonomy (NCBI): domain Eukaryota; kingdom Metazoa; phylum Chordata; class Aves; order Passeriformes; family Nectariniidae; genus Promerops; species Promerops cafer. The sequence continues at coordinate 469,284 of VZSE01001290.1, read as the reverse complement.
AAAAAAAAAAAAAACAAACACAATACTACTGATTTTCCTTTCAATTCCCCAAGCTAAAGAGTTCTTTTGTATTTGATCATATCTCATGTGAGCCTTCTCTTCAACTTTAACTATTTTTTTTTTTATTTTATAAAGTTTTTACACAAAAAACAGAAATTAGAGATATCTGAAAAGTTTGCAAAAACAATTTGCTTGAAATCAAAATTAAAAAAAGCAAAAATACATAATGGTGGTTTTTATGAAGATATTAAAGAAGTGGAATTAAAGAGGTTTTTCTAAACGTGCATATTATTGTGTAAGTTCTTGGAAGATGTCAATTAGACATGCACAGAACACCTTTGGTCTGTCTTCCATAGGTGGCCATATGAAAACTTCAAAGATTAAGTTCTTAAAAAGTAATTTAGAGGAGGAAAAAAAACAACAAACCAACCAACTTTTTCTGAAGGAAGTGGAAAGGGAAGAGGACTATTCAAGATCCAGACCTCACATCAGCCTCCTCGTGCTTGTGGGGTGGTTCCTGGGTAGACTGAGCTGTGCTCTGACCATGGTGCAAGGTGGGAGCAGGAGACACCAGGAGCAGATACTGAAAGAAGAGAGATTTAAACGAGAGAAGGAGAAACCTTTCCTCCAAGCAGCAGAGGTGGGCAACGGCCCAGGCTGCCCAGAGACTGCGTAATCTCAGTGCTCAGAGGTTTAAAACTCAGCCAGATAAGGTCCTGAAAAACCTTGTCTGACTTTGTAGCTCTCCTCGTTTTGAGCAAGAATTTGGTCTCAGGATCTCTCAAGGTCTGTTCCAACCTGAGTGGTTCTCTGATACAACAACTATATGACAAGAAACTTAGAAACAAACAAAACACACAAAACTTAGATGCTCTATTTATGAGTTTCCTGTGAAAAGCGAGAGCACGATCAGAAAGAATGTGCATTTACATTTGGACAATGGTGAAAATTATCAAGTTAGCAAGCAGAATATTTTGCTTGCATAACCTAGCAGGCTTAAAATTGCCATAGTTCAGTGATAATCAAGAAATTGATTTTTAGTTCTGTGGGAACAGACGAACATTGAGAACAGTCTGTTTCAAAAACAGAACACCAAAAGAGCCCTTCCCCCGACACTCCCTGTGAAGTGAATTTTAAGGAAGAGGGAGAATACCAGACGATCAAAAAACATTTTTTCACATAAACTTTTCATTTTGACATACATGCATATTTAATATAATACAGAAATCTGCCTGTGATGCTTATTTTTAAAATGCCATTGAAGCTGACATGAGGCTTATTTTGTCCTCTTTTCCACAGAGACATTCTCGCTAGGATGAAAAGATTCACACTGAACAAATGTGGACCATGCCTTGGAGAGCTGTGCAAGCTCTGCAGCAGCTGCAGTGGGAGGCAGGCACTCAAAGTTAGGTGCCCCATGCAAGCAAGTGGAGCAGAAAACAGCAAACATCCAGTAAGCCACGGCAGAAATTCCACAACTGTAACTAAAACACACAATTCCCTTTTCCCTCAAGTTTCAGTGGAGCCGGCGAGACAAACATTGGTGTAAATAGTGGACTGGCAGACTGTGTGATGCCAACCCCCCTGGTGTTACAGATACAGCCTGTAACACACACCACACTCGTGCTCTTCTGCTCCTGGAGTGTGACAACAGGGATGAGCCGAGGGGCTACACAGCCAGCAGTGCATCAGGGACGTGTCACTGCTCTTTACAGAGGCATCTCTGAATACAACTTGCATGTTTCACTAGGAGGACAAAAGTGCAGTGTATTGATCTAGCACAGGCTCTTCTGGAACAGAGAAGGTTAAACACTGTTGTTTTCTTAGATTTTTTTTAGTAGCATTTAATTTCCCATGTTTTCTAAGGCCCACCTGTGTTCTGAGAACTTTGAAATTTTATCCCTACCCTATTTACATTCAAAGGAAATTTAATGCTAATGAATTCCCAAAGTGTTCCGGTAATCCATTTATAAAAAACAATTTCGATAGAATTTTTCTCTACCTTGGCCTTCTATTACCATCTTTCCTTCTCACCTTACCTACATATATGTCAAATCAGAATCTCTTAAGGAAAATAAAATCAGGATAAAGACAGACTACTTGTTACCAAAGTTAGATAGAGGAAAACAAGTTACTGAGTTAGTATTTATCACCACAAAAAAATAACCTGTTTATCACCAGTCCAAATTACCCATGCCCTGAGAATCTAACAGTAGAACAAATGGAGCAACCAGATAAGAAACCCTGGAATCCCAGTGCTGGCAGATTGAAGGAATTAAAACAAAACTTAAAATAATGAATGCCTTATGCAGAGAGCAACAAATAAGAGCGAAGGAGCTGCTAAGCAGAATTATGTCCCAGATATGGAAATTATGACTCTAAGACCCAAACAGAGACTCTGTTATCAATGTCATTGTCACACAGCTCCAATCAGGTGGCTTTTTAGCTTTTGTATATCTAAGTAGAAGAAATAACTCTTTAGAAGAGTGACCAGTTTTCAGATCAGTGGCAGACATTTCTGAATTTGTGTTATTCTCCAAGTCCTTGTTCTCAGCTAAAATAAGTTCTCATTTAAATCAAAATAAAAGGAATATGTATCAACCCACCCCACCCCCCCAAAAAAATCCCCAAATGGTAAGACATCACACATACACGAGGGTCTGATAGAAACTAAAGCTTCTTTAAAAGTCAGGTTTGAACTATCCTAGATATAAATTTTGTCTTTTAATCATCTAAGCCTGGAATAAAATACTTTTAAAATACTTTCGTTAACATTTTTGCCACTTGCAATAAGAAAACAGAAAGCAGATGACCTAGAAGTCAGCAATGGTCTGCTTCCTCCTTTAAACTCATAGTTTCTTTATCACTTAAGATCACATTGCTTTTAGCTCCCCTAATTTTTATCACTAACCTTAAAAGAAGCAGAAGTTCAAACACCAGCTTTGAAAGTTTCATTCTTAGTTGGGGGAAACTTGGGATCTGAAGTTTAATGCCAAAGTTTCAGCCATAAGGAGATTTCAATAATAAGAATAACTATGCCATTACTAATGCACAAAAACTCTCTAAGATGGTTGGACACCTAATAGCTTCTTTGGTTTTTGTTTGGGGTTTTTTTGTGGGGGAGGAGCTGTTTAGGGTTTTTTCTTGTTTTTTTTTTTTCATTGTTGTTGAGCCTAAAAGTAGAAGTTGCTCATCAAGAAGCCTTATCAAGGAGAACATTTCAGCCACAAGTGAAATTAATTATGCAGCTGTGCTGGTATAGCAAGGCTCCATTTAAAGTAATTATAACCCCAATTAGAAATCAAAGAGAATTAATGTCAGGATTTTAATTGTATCAGGTAACTTTTGTAAAGGTCTTTAGATCCTATTTTAAGTTTTAATTTGTAGGGCAAAGTTTCAGCCCATTTGTACAATATTTATATGTAAAAAACCCCACAAACAACAAACAAAATCCCTACACCTATGCAAATGAAACATAAAGGGAAACCTGTTCCTATTTTTGTTCTCAATCTTTTTGATTACTCCCCGCCTCCTACAGTGCTTAGTATAAAATTATTTGAGAGAAGACCTATGAGGCTCCTAAATCACTCCATCCTCTGAAAGATTCACCAAATCTGTTTAGTCAGTCAAGGTGATTATTACAATCCTTCTGTGCCCTACTGGTGCACCTATGGCAACAAAAGGGGTTTTGCAGCCCTGCAGATACAGAAATCTTAAATAGGATTACTTACTTCTGCCAAGCTAACCCTTCTTCCAATTAATCTTCTCCCATTTTTTTCCCACTCTGACATTTTGCTACCTGTAATCACCTGTTTCATCATTTTAGTAGCCAGAGATTTTTAATGTCTTGAAAATAATATCACTTTCATGTACAGATCAACAGTCAAATTCAACCAGCATGCTTATTTATCTTGAAGAACTGCCAGATACTGCTTAAGCTCACCTTATAACCAGAATTTGCTTGCCAGAGAGCAAGCAGGGAACACAGGTAATAGATGTGCCTTTAGTTGTTTATAAAAACACAAAATGTGCTTTCAAATGATCTACTTTTGGTATTTTGGATAGAAAGAATAGTGAGCTAAAAGATAATGCCTCTGTCATAGTGTTAATAGAGATAATTGTTAACTGATTTTTGGTTGTGTGCCTGAGTTTCTTCCGTTCTGCTCAAAGGTGTCAAGGGATATTTGCTGCTGCACATTGGATAAAGTTGATTACTTAGTAATGTTTCTTAATTATGCTTTGTTATTTCTTTATGTTATTTTTCCATAAATAAGTATTAGACATTCTGTCTCTAAAGTCCTATTTTCACCTGGATTCGTCCTCAATCCAAATCAATAGGTGTCTGTAGCACTACAGCCAGAAGAAGCAATTCTGGTTTAATATTGTCCATCCCCATATATCTAACAGCATGGTAATGTAAATGTAAAAGTGTGGTTACAATTAAATAAAACCTTTCCCATCCTATTTTTAAGCAGTTTATAATTCTACCAAACAAACTATTTAATAATTCTGTTTTGGTGGATGTGTTAGGATTTTCTTTACTGGCGAAGTTCAATTAAAATAAGCTCCTCTATCCAAGAGTAAGTGACAATATCAAAACAATATCTTATGTATTTTGAAGGCAAAATATGCAAGTCAATTGCCTCCTGTATCCTTCATAATTTTCAGCTTGGCATAGTGACTGATTTCAAATAGGAACTTAATTTTTGCTAGGGTTGGAAAAGAAGTTGGCATTGTTGTTACCAAATAGATGTGCATTTACAATTATTTTTATTGTTCACATAGATTTTATTGAATTTTAACCTGTGATTCATTTATATTGGGTGACCTGCTTATTTTGACAGGAATTTCACTTTAGCGTCTTCAAATGAAGCAGGTCCCCTGACAAGATCCAGTCCATGTAAAAGAAATCTAATAGACAGTACAAAATTGCAAGTGGAGCTCCAGGCACCAGAAAGGTCTGAAAAGTGAAAGGAAAAAAACAACTGTAATATGCTGTAGAGATGAAGTATGTTAGAACTTCAGTATTTCAGCACATACTTCAAAGGCTACTGTCTCAGAGTAATACAGAGCTGTTTTCCTTATATTGTAAGAGTACAGAATTAATTTATTTTGAAACTTTGATGTCTTGTTTTAAGCTGAGAAATCAGACATTTCTATTTTATTATTTTTTAAATTTCTCATTCATACTTAAAATCATATTCACCAATTGATGGAATAATTCAGCACTGTTTTAAACAACATGCCATCTTCCTTGTCTTTAATCTGCTGCCTATATCCTTCACAGACTTTTCTTTCTCTAATACAAAATGTTAATTTCCTCCTCAGGAACAAACATATTGGAGTGTAGCAGCAGGCTGTGAAAACATTCAACATCCACAACCTCCTAAATCTCTTTTAAAACAGAGATGAGTTTGGTTTTGTTTATTTTTTTTTAAGAAACAGAGCTATAGACTACTTTTATTTATTATGATTCTTAAATTGACAGAGGAAAGAAAAGCTATAATGTTACATAGAAAACATTACTTTGATATTTTATTCAATGATTCTTTTCACATTATTAAAAAAAGATTGTATTACTTATTTCCCACATATTTTCCATATTTAGTTAGCAACCAACCAACAGGAAAATTTACTGCTGTATATGGTACCAAAAGACTAATAGAATAATGCCTTAAACTTTTGAGTTTGGGTTTGTTTTGTTTTTTTTTTTGGTCAGATTTTAGAACATCTAATTGGACTGTTATCTTTCATTTCTGGCAATATGGCCCAAGGAGTGGGAAGCCAAGGAACACAGTGACAGACAAACAGACTGTCCCATGCTGAGAAAGGAAACAAGGGACAATCTGCTGGAAAAAAAACCCAAAACACAAACTCCCCAAAAGCCTGTTCAAGGTACACCAAGAGTTCCAAGTGACTTATCATTGGGAATACATGCTCTGCTCAGCCTTAAATAGTACATTTACTTTTTTTTCCTGGCTTTGAACTTCATTAAGATTCCCCATTTATTATTTCCCATTCTTTGAAGTCAGATTTACCAATTGCTCCAGAATTCTACATATTGTGCTAGAAAGCTGCAAGAGCAGTGTAAGGCTAAGTTCCTTCCACAAGTTGTTTTTGGCAAGATTCAGAAAAACACCCTTTCACTACCTCTAAGGATTGTCAGAAAGGAATATAGGTGATGTGCCACAATCTATGGCTCTCATGCTTTTAACTGGTTTAATACAGATGCTCTTAAACTTCATGGGTTTGATGCTTCAACTTGTTCAGTCTGCTTTTTGAGCAATCTAGCACTTTCTAGACATGATGAAAGATATATTCTTGAGTCAAACATATATTTAAATAGTCTGCAAAATAAATTTCCTTTTTCGTCCAAAGCAGAATAGTTGGCAGTTCTGACAGAAGAAATAGACATTAAAAAGAAGACAGGAGTGAATTGGGTCCCTTAGCTTCTCAGACAGAGTAGTTATATGTTGAATTGCTATTCACAAGCATTGCCCTTTTCTATCAGATGTGCTAGGAAACAAGATTTTTGTAAGGCAGAGAGGGGGGTCAATTTAAATATATATTTTCTTTCCTTGCAAAAATATTTTGTATCTGTTTGAGGAGTGGCTTGATTGTTTTTGTTGTTTTTTGTTGATTTGGGTCTGGGATTTTTTTCTGTTCAGCAACTCAATCAAGAAAACAAGTTATTTTCAAAGCCCTGTAAAAGTATCCCAAATCAATTGCACACAAAAAAATATCAAAATATCAACATTAGAAGTTTTAAATTAAAATAAACCCTTAAATCAAGATATATTCTTTTCTTCAGGAATGGTATAGGTGACCACACTTTTGTTCTACAACTTCTCAACTGCATCAGGTTATTCTGATGTATTGGAAAATGGCAAACTGCTCTTAAGGGTGTAAGATTTAACATGGGAATATTTATTAAAAAAACCTGATCTTTTAGAAACTGGAAATAGGTCTCAGCCACTCTTGGTTATGTCAGTTGACAATTTAGATAATGCAAAGTCTAACAAGGTGGATTTGATATTTCTGGGAGAACCACATCCAGCCATTTCAGATAAGAAAATAAAAGCATGGAAAGCACACAACAATTTAATTCAGTTTGAAGCTAAATCGCCCTTGCAGAGATCACCTATTTTGTCGATACATAGAAAGATGCTGAAACATTGCGGAAAAGATACTATGCTTTTAAGTCCTGGGTTTTCTATATATTTTTGTCACCTAATCTGAGATAAGAGATGTTTGCCAACAGTCAGTAGGAATCAGCAAGATGCTGCTTTTACCGAGTTATTTCAGGCTTTCAAGGATGTAGAGAAGATATGGAGAGATGAGAAATTTTCTTGATCCAGAGGAATGGAAGTCTAGATGCACTGATAGACAGATGTGGGTTTTTTTTTTTTCCACTAGCAGGTTTGTGGAGTGAAACAGCTGGTGCTTTCACTCCCAGGATAGAGGCTTCAAGGGAGGTTTATTTCAAAGTGCCTCTTGCCAGGACACTCATCAGCAGCTGGAGCTGCTCTCTGTGCATGCCTGGAGCTCATCACCTGCCGCACTTAAATCGAAAGGAACCAAAGGAGAGCACGAGACAAGAAGGGGGGATTTGCTTTAAAAAGTGCATGGCTGACCTGTGCAAGCAGACACGTGAGAGAAAAAAGTGGGTAAGGTTTGTTTGAGTTAAAAGACTGGACTCCCTAGGCCTGGGAGGGCTCTGCTGAAATGAGTTAGTTGCACATCCAAGGAAAATGTAAACGGAGAAGGTACTTCATGTCAAAGTCACTCAGGCTCCAGAATTCCTTCCTACAGATGCCGTGAGTCCTATCAATGTATATGCATTCAAGGAGACACTGAATGTGTTAATGAGAAATCCAATGTATTTCTAAATACAGAAAAATACAGGTCCAGAAGTACTTTGTGAGATGGAAAGAGCAGGGCTGGAGAGACAGAGCAGACCACTCTTTGGCTAGACCTGGAAGGGCCACTCAATTTCTGTGCTGCCATTTTCATCATAGATTCTTTCCATTGAAAATGGAAATATCAGGTTAAAAACATAGAAAATACAGGAAAAAACATCTTGCTACAAGTATACTGAAAGTCTACTGTGCACCCAGAGCAAACTAATACTTTCAGACATGAACATGCTTACCAGGTACTTCTGAAAACAAATGTGTGAAGACTACAGCAGAAAATACCAGAAGTGAATGAGTCTGCTGCTTTTCCCAAAGCAAACAGTACACTTCCTTTAATTTGGATGAAAAGAAGCTGATATCTATGTTTGCTTCAATAAGAACAAGCAAAAAGCCTAATTCATTTCTTGCTTTGGCAAACTTGTTTGACTTTCTTTTCTTTAGTGTGATTGCCCAGAAGAGCTGGGAACAGGTAACTCATCTCAATCTACTCTGCTAGTCAGCAAGAAATCAGTTCAGAAGTTAAGCACTTACAGCTGTGAAGGCTTACACATATTAAAGAAAGACAAGATTTTTAATAAGGCAAATTGATAGATATGAGAAAAAGAAAAGGTGAGCTTTCCAATGTGGAAGTTTTTTGGGGGGATGAAAGAAATCTCTTTACATGAAAAAAAGTTCAATACACTGTTTTGCACAAGTCAGGCATATTAGTCTAGTAAATAGTACAGGGGTTTGGCTTTTTTTCCCCTCCTAAGATATGTATGTTGTCTAACAGTGGCACTTACAACAAACTCTCTTCCTCTACAGATTTAATTGGATGAAAGTAAGTAACTTTAAATTAAACCTGTCAAATACTGGATAAGTAAGAAAATCAGTTATGCTAGTTACAGTCGGATGTAGAAAGGTGGCAGTTTTACGTTAGATATGAAATGCTAGATTGAGAATTCTGCAGATATTTAATAACTAAACAGCACCTCCCAAGCACTACATAATAGAAATAAAATAAAAAGGGACACTGAGTACAGACAGACTCATTGCAAACATCAGACTTCACCACTCTGACATACCAGATTCAATGCTGCAAGTCACTGCAAGTGATTGTCAAGTTTTAAAATAACACTAGCTATTTAAAATTTCACTTGGCCTACAAGTTATTCTTCCATATTGCAGTTAGCATTTTTTCTTGTTACTTTCTGGTTAAGACGTTAAGAAAAGTAATTTACAATAACTAGAAAAGTAATTTTCAATGTGATAATGTTAAAAAAGAAAAAAAGGGACTTGGTAAAACAGTTACCTAGAAGCTGCTCAAAGTGATCCATAGTAGGAACGACTTGACTTGTTTACAACAGAAATAAAAAATAGCAAGCTTTCAGAAGGAAGGAGCAAGGATCTGTCACGGAAGACACTGAGAGGGATGTATGGAGAATTTGACAGCTAAATCCTTTCTTTACAGTACAGTGTTACTCACTTTTGCTACAAGAAGCTTAAAAGAAGGGATTCATTTAAAAGAAATACACATATGACTAATCTTTACTTGTGTATCCATAAAAACAACAAAAGAAATAGAATTAAACTGCTTTCCTCAAACATGATTACAGTAATGATTGCACCCATACATGAGGCTCATTCTCTGTAATCCACTAGAATTCCTTAGTAACACCTTTTCTTGGATATTCATATGTATTTCTTCCAAGAGTTGGTTTAATTTCATTCATTCCATATTGACCAACATACAGCTGTCACTTTAATTACAATGCTACTTTGAAGCATTTTTTTCTAGATTTTTTTCAGCACCTAATTTGGAGTACAAAATAATGGCATAAATTGTATTTTACCTCATATTGTTTGAGTAACTCTTCATGGGCCCTGTTTTTTATTGGGAAAAAAAATGATGTTTCCCTGAATTTTAATATCAGTGTATATGAAAATGTGGTAACCATTCAGTTTAGGTGTTTACACAGACTCCTTCTGACATGTGTCCCTACAACTAACTGAAGGTGAAAAACAGCTGCATAAATAGTTGCAGGTGCCAAAAGAAGTCCTGTTTAAGCACAGGTGTTAAATAGAACTGTAAAATACTGACAATAAAGATCCAAGAAAGATTAATCGTGTGTTTAGAAGCACCATCAAAATTCAAATCAAATCCTCTCTTTGAAGTCTTGATTTTACTTTAAGGTAATTGCATCAAGGTTAAATTGGACTAATTCAAGCTTATCTTATTTTATATAGAAAAATCTATGTATTGTCCTTGTTCCTTAACAAACACTTAACAACAAGCACTTATTTATTCCTTATTCGTAAGGGTTAAATATACTTGTAAATGTTCAGAGAAACACAAAACATTAAAGGTGGAATTTTCAAAACATGTGGAATTCAGCTGCAGAAACCTCCTGGAAAAAAAAAAATATTTAAAATTTTTTGTTTGGAATGAATACTCCCCCTAAACTTCAAAGGTCTTAAGACAAGGTCTAATCAGGCGATAATGAACACAAGATCTTGTAATCAAAGCTAGAAATACAGAAAATTCAGCCTTTGAACTTACATGCAGAAGTACTTTTAAAAATCGTATATTCAGTGTGTATTGAAAAATAAAATATTAAATGAAAAATTACTTTTTATTCCACGTACTACCATACACAGGTCTTTGCATAACACTCCCCTTTCTGTACCTTTCTAGGTCTTCAGTGACAAATATACCAGAATTTCTGGTTACTGTCAAAAAGCTGTCATTTAGCCTACACTGTCTAGCATTTCAAATATTAGCTACAACCCTGTAAGCCACAGGAAACAGCGCTAACAACGCCATGAAAGAAATGCATGCAGGACTTGAGCAGCTGTGCCTTCCACAGAACTGAAAGCCTTGCTGTGGAATTGTTTAAAATGCATCCTGACAGAGAGAAAAAAGGCATATAGGATTTTGTTGGGGGACATCATTGATCTGTACACGTGTTTGTACATCCATATATTGCCTTTTGGGAAGGGCAGTAGAACTGTTGGTGCATTTGTTAAGTTGTTCCCAACCAGCAAAAGCCTTATCCTTAAGCAACAGACACACCCCCAAACTCAAACCTCAGTGGAAAAAACAGCTGTGACTAAACTCATCACAGAGGAAACTGGGATGCACCCACAGTTCATGGGACAGATGGAACTGTGGGAAGGGAGCTTTAATGACTGGAACCACGGGGACTGAGTCCAGGAATTGAGAACAGGCACTGGCAATTATGCGCCTGAGATTTCCTCCAGTTTCTCTCAGAATAAAAAGTAAAAAGGGAACCAAAGCGTTGTTCTTAGGGCAGCGAGGTGCTTATTAAGATTGCAAGATGACCACATCCAACACAGCTCTCGTTGCTGATTCCATCAGGGGGGCACAGTACTTCCATCTTCTGAAATACCTGCATCCAGCTCTTCTCCCCTACCTCCGCCCCACAGGATACCCCCATCAAATCTACATCAAAGCCTCCCGTTTCTGTGGTTTTGTAGTCCAGTTCAGCATGGTGGCTCACTTCCATTTCTTTTCACAGAATTTATAGCCTCCTTCTTGCCAGCCATATTAAACTAATTCTTTCCATCCATTACATGCTGACTGCTTGACTTCTGCTTCTATTGTTCAAATTTGGAATCTTTGGTCTTTTTATTGCCATTCATCCCATGCTTTATTACCTTATTTTACCTTCCCTACATATGGCTTTATTTCAACTGCTTCTCTCGTAACATCTCCCTCCTGCCAATAAATCTCATTTTTCTCAATATCAGACTGACTTTTAACTATTTTTGTAAGTTCCATTTTCCCTCTTCACAGCAGACATGCAAAAATATGAAGACACAAGAATGAACAGGCCGATTTGGATGGATAAAAGCCAAACAGTGTTTAAAATGGTTTCCCATTTCCTTCAGTAAGCCCAAACAAAATTCTTAGGACAGTTTTTTTAACTTCATCTTCCCCTTCAAATTTGGATTGACCCAAAACCCCTGGCAAATGTATTTCTTTTTTACTTTACTTGAGGGCACAGATTTAGATGACAAAGAGCATGTAGCATACCACTATAAACCACATCCTGTTAAATACCATTTGATCCAGATGTGTGCATGTATCCATGCATACTCTCACATGGTCATATTTTCTTTGTCTGTGAGTAAAAGTATTCCCATATTTAGTTTATCCTGGATATTAAAGTTATTCTATAATGTTTCCAGGCCCTGGTCAGCTGATCCCATCAAAACCTCAGTACCACCAATGAATTACAGTTAGAGACTATGATTTTGCTCTCATCATTCTTCAGAAATTTGTCAAATAATGAAAGTCACAGTCGTTATTTAATAGATAATTCAGAAATTAATTATGTAATTCAGTAATATAACTTCATTTACTCAATTTTTTTCTTTAATTTTAATAACTGCATCAGAAAACAAAAAACAGAAATGCTAATTTTGAATGCTTTAGAGTTTGATTTATTAGTATACTGTTTTAAATGAAAACATTGGACAAAAATACAGGGGAAAAATTATTTGTGTTAACAGCTCCCCATAAATTACTTATAGCATAATTCAACTGCCTTACCACAGAAAAAGTTAGAAAATAGATTCATAATTATTTTATTTCCCTAGTCACTTAATGAAGGATCACACAAAAAGAGATGAAAATAAATATCAAATTAATGCACAGAATAGTGATGAGACTTCTGTCATTAACTAGTTATATTATCTTTCCGAATTCTTACACAGTTCTCATTCCCAAATTCATTTGGAAGACCACATGAGAAAAGGTTTGTAACTTGAATTAAAGTAACTCTTTTTAAGTTCTCCTGTTGGCTTAGTGTGCTTTCTTTACCCATCCTGCTTTCAACTACTCCTTAAGTGGGGACAGATGGTTTTGGCAGGGATGGAGGTTTTTGTTATTTGTGGGGCTTTGAAGAAAAGGGGTGTGTATTGAGGAAGAATATGGGATGTTTGTTAGGGCACATCTCAGAGCAGAATTTGGCCCACTACATTTGACAGCTCTGGAGATTTCAATGGAAAGCTATTTGCACAGCATGGTGCAGCATAAGATTCGATCTGAGAAAAACTGCAAGCTCAACAAGACTTTCTGACTGCTGAGATAGTTGATTATGGTGTGTAAGCAATGCATAAAAAACATAATAAAAAAAATCTATGAATCCTTGCAGTCCAGTTTGCAAAGAGGCTGTTTGCAGCCTCCTGCATTTGTTCGTTTAAAGATAGAGGAATGTTCCAGATCTAAAACTGCACAGAAAAGAAAGTGGTTAAGACATTTTTTTCCTTTCAGACCTTCTTTAGTTGTGGTTTGTTATAACTAGTTAAATATGTGCAGTGAAATAATTGCTAATCTTCAGGTTTTGAAAGAAATGCTACCACAGAGCTTGTTCTGTGAATCTACTCAGCAGCCATTTATTAAGCCAAGTAACTGCAGTCTTCCCAGCTCATTTACCTTCCTATGACACACTTGCAACATAGAAAACATACAGGAAAATAAGTTACTTTCAGCAGTCTGTCAACCTAATTTACCTGCTAGAAACAGGACCATGAAACTCAATGTAACACACCAATAGTTTCCAGAGGAACAGAATCACCCACACAAGTCATTTTTTCAGAAATATTATATCAGATTTGGAGCATTGATGCAAGTGGGATTATGGGTCAGTTTATATCTATTGTCTACCAAAACTGCTAAAGTCCTGAAGTATCTCTATATCACTGCAAAAGAATAACCCAGAACAAGGAAGAGTTACCTATTTTGCTTGTGATGTACATTTATCACGTCATTATCTAGACAATTTTTTTTCACACACACAAAAATGAACACTAGGAAAAATAATTACTAGCATTAGTGGTGATACACTAAATATCATTTTATAAAATTCTCTCCTAAATGTACTCAACACTATGAAAGCAAACTTTTAATTGGCAAAGTCTATTCTGAATGGGGAAAAAATAATAAAAAAAAAATTAGTTAGAGAAGGAAAATGCAAGTATGTCACTGAGCTTCATCAATATTTTAATTCACTCTCTTTCAAAAGTGAGTGGAGTTTTATGAGAATTTACTCTGCAGCTGTTAAAAAAGAGTTGGCTAACTTTTTTTCAGGTTTTAGCCCTGGTGTTCAAAGTATGTTTTGTCTGAACTAAGAAAGTCATCCTTACTTTGTTTTACATCTTCAGTATAATTATAGAACTTGCAAGTGGCTTAAAATACACTAGTCATAAACCGTCCTCCAACTTACAGTTGTTATTGAGATGGTATTGTAACATTTGCAATTTCAGAATTCAAGTATGATAATTAATATTTTCATTTACATAAAAGCAGAGTAGCTCTTTTAATAGCATCTTAAGTGTGACTTGAACAGCTCACTCAGGTTCACCCGAAGGTAAAATGTAAAACACGGTTTTATTTTCATTCCTCTCTTACTAAGGTGACCTGTCAAAAACGAAGTTTCTTAAAAGCAAACAAACAAACAAACAAAAAAAACAGAAATCAAAAACCTAAACTCGCTCTCCCTCCCTCATATTTTGCACTTCTTGTACTTCTACTCTTCTTTAAAGTAATAAAACCTTGCAGGAGACATGCCTGCCCCATTCCCATTCACCAGCAATGCAAGAACGCTGACCCAGGAGCATGATCAGATGTATTAGTGAGGTTGCTTCTGTTCCAGTGTGCACAAACAACTTGTTCTAAATCAGCTTTACAGGTATCACACATCAAAATTCCTCTCCCCAAGAAAACCTTTTAGTTTGAAGCATATCCAAGCAGTTGTAATGTGATTATTCCACTCTGTGTTTATCTCTGGGTCTCCAGCTGGAGGACCAGGCCCTCTGTGGTCACAGCCAGCATTAGGCTGCAGACAGCAGATCGAGCATCCTCTGTGCCTGCTGCCTGGTGAGCACTTCCCCCCTCTTTCCAAGGAAAAGCAAAGAGTGCTAAAAATACTTGGGTGCTTTAGACAATACCTCTTAGGCAGATGTAAATACTCACAGACCAGAATTGCCTAGAGATTACTTGTAAAGGTAAAATCATTTTAATTTTGCATTAAACCTTGATTTTATCCATTTCAGGAGGGATAAAAGTTCATTATATTTGCTAACCTATACAACTGCACAAAACTTTTCTATTAGTTTCTCAGGGAACAGGTTGGCCTTATCCAAGAGATCATCTTTGTGACAGCTTAGCAGAGACAGGATTAATAGATTAAATAAACATCTTAGAGTTTTATGAAAGCTGTCAATAACATTTATTCCAACCACTATTTAATAAAGCTAAATAAAAATATAGCAGTTATTATTAGAATTGAGTTAATTCTAAGGTGTTTTCATTTCTTGTTAAAGCTCAGAAGGTGCTTTGTCTTGAATGCTATAAAGAGAATTTTGAAAGGCAGGAGAGGAGAAGGCTAAGCCTCCACAAGGCAGTGTGTCAGACAAACACAGTGGTTTGGTATTAAACCATCTCTAGAATAACATTTCCTGTGTATAACATTCCTGGGAATTATTCCTGGGAATAGGAAACATCCCTGTTATTCCTGGGAATAACATTTCCTCAGACCTAAGGCTTAACTGGCAAGCAAATTAAGAGAACTCATCTCTTGTAGGCAACTAAAGTTGAGCAGAAAGACCATTATTACGTTGATAATTATAACAATAACCACATTCAGACAATATGATGAAGACCAAAATAACTGGCTGCAAACCTATCTCATCTCACCTTGCCTTTTGTGTGCTGAAATAATTAATTGTTCTAAAACTATTTGTTGGTCTTCACAATTTGCACTCATCAAGAAGTTTTATAAGCTACACAAATAATTCAAAGTACAGTACAGAGCACAACTTTTTTTTTTTTTTTATCTTAACTGGACTCAGGAAAGTGTTACACCCCTGAGTTCCACAGCAGTTCACAACCATATTGCTTACTAACAGAGACCCCAAATCTTCCAGGTTTGTTCTGGGGTTGTTTTTTTGTTGTTGTTGTTGGTTTTTTGTTTTGTTTTGTTATTATCTTATTTAATTTGTTTGTTTATGGTTGGGTTTTTTTGGTCCAGGTAGACCACTGACACTGAAACATCTTATTTTATTACAAGTCTACACAAGTTTAGTCTATAGACTCCATAGAAAAACACTTTTCAAAACAGATTATGATCATCTGAAATAGAGATCCACAGAGTAATCTACATTAGAGACCAAAACAACAGGAAACTCTTGGGGCAAATAGTAGCATTGTCTTTTTTACTGTGTAGCTCATTTTCCTTTAATTTGCTGATTTGATTAAAATTACTAGGCAATATATTTTATTGTAGAACATTCCCTCATGCAGACAGCCTGAAAACAATGTGGTGCCAGATACATGCATTGACCTCCTTCCCACAAACTTCTCCTCCCCTAGAAAATTCAGCTCTTTGCAAAAGCCAATGCAATCAAAAATTGACATCTGTGCTTCTCACCTCTAGTCCTAGCACAATTAGAAATGAATTTAATTGAAAATTGTTTATTATAGAAGAGCAATGAATAACAAAAGCTGCTCTCCATCTAGCTCATTTAATATTGAGTATGGGCACAGAAGAACTGAAACAAGTCACTCAACTATTCTTATTTAGTGTACATTACAAAAACATAGAGTGGAACTACTTTCCCCTGCCTACAATGAATGAAGCAATGATGAAAGATGAGAAGAATATCCTGTAAAACTCCTAAGGAATCAATTTAAACTCCTTGCAGGATAAGAATCAGTGTTCTTGTATATGTTCTAGAAGTATGTTTGGAAAGTATTACAAGCTATCTATATTCTTGATTTTATTTGTTTCCAACTTCAGAGCTCTATTTGTGCTTCACTTCTGGAATTTAACCTCAGAGCTCCTTAGAAGAAAAAAATTGCATTTCCCTTTTAGGTCTCATGTTTTTGTCCCAACTGGGAGACCCAACAGATGTAGAATTTTTCTTTTTAATGCATTCTCTAATGACTCATTTTTAAAGTGACTGAAACACTATCTCTAATTATAGCCGCAATATGTTCCTCAGTGAATTTCACATCCTGTCTAAGCATCACATTATGTTCTTCCAATAATTATAGCCTTTCTTCCATCCTTTTTTTGCTTTTATTTCAATCCAGTCAAAACTTAAATTCAGTCTTTAACTTCATTACCTAAAACTTCTCCCCCATACTAGATGCTCTTTGGATGTTCAGAACTAGTTGCTGTTTAAGACTATCTTATAAACATTTCACCACGTTGACTCTTTCCCTGGTGGATACATGTTGTACTTCAGTCTGAACTTTCAAACTCGAAGTTTGAACTTGATTCTGAAGGCTGTCCTCGCCAGGAATCTGATTTACATACATCTCCATGAAAGGATGTATTTTAAAAATAAATAGGTGTGAACAAATTCATTGTATTCCTTTGTCATAAATATACTTTTCTCTCATAGAGAGAAAAGAAAGATGACTGGGTCAAGATAGATCACGGTCACTAATTTAAAATGTTATAATAAGTAAGTTGGTTTTTTTTTACAGCAGATACCTTCAAACAGTGCATTCCTTTGCTTGGTCCCTTGCACATGAATACACAAACCCTTCTCAGTGTTGGAGAGACAGCTGGGAGGCCAATTCCAGCTCTTTATTCAGAAGTGGAACAAGTTAGGGATGCACCACTGACTTTTAAGACAGAAAGCCCTCCAAGGATTTTTTTTTTTTTTTTTGTTTGTTTGTTTGTTTGTTTCAAGACCTCTGTAAGTAGTCCTGTTGACTTTGTCTGCATGTAAGAGCCACTGTACTCCTGGATGTGGTCTGAATTTTACGCCTGCCTTTGACACCAGTAAGTGCCAATGGTCTTGCACATTTTCAGCTGACTCTTGTCTTAAGTTTAAAAATTTTTGTGGATCCAATAAGGCCGCTATTCTCCAGAGATGATGGATTCTTGGGAGCCTCTCATATGTTCTCTCGCAGCACCTAACTCCTTTCTCTTTGGCCTTGTTTCCCAATGTTTCTTTTGTCAGATATGTAGGTACCAATAAAAGATATTGACAGGAATTGGCACAGAGGGCACTTTCACATTTCTTTCTTACGAGGATCTCAAAACTCTGAGCTTACTACATCTTGTTTTGATATATTTCTTCACTGTGATGCCAGTCCATCTAAACACTCATTTAAAATGAAAAGAAATTGAAATAGTGCAAATATTGAAATGAGCATATTTAGTTTGCAGATTCTCTCTGAAGCATTATGTTCTTTCCAGTACAGTTCAAAGAACAAGAATTTTATCTTTAATTTTTCTCTAATTTCTCATTTCCTATTTTTTTCCCCTTTAAATAAGGAAGTAGAATAGATGCAAGAAGCCCCAATTATTATATTGTTGGAATATCTCTCACTTCTTCCTAACTGCAAGGAAAACAGTCAAGAGGAGCATCTTCTCTTGAGAGAAGCATCTTGGGCATTGGACAAGTAAAGGTCCCTTTCAAACCAAACATAGATCTATGATTCTATGACCCTCATTGATCGCACACTTAGGTGTCTATACTGTGCATAAGATTACTAATTACTGTTGGAATTCAGCACTCTGTATCTCAAAATGCCAATATCAATCTGAGATATCCTAAGATTCCCCCAGTAATATTTTTTCTTTTTTTTTTTTCTTTTCTTTTATTTTATTTTTTTTATTTTAGTTCAGATGCTTTCAGGGAATACAAACTCTTGAAGTCAGTTATACACATTTTAATGCTACTTCTCCGGGACAAGAACAATAGAGTTGTGACTAGATTTCAACCTGGACTCAAATAATTCAGAGAGAAAATAAACACATCTTTCCTGTAAGTATTAAAAAAACCCCAACAGCTAATCTCAGATATATGAACTTGATCCTGCGTTAGGTGATTGAGCTGCTGATCTTTAGGTTCCTTGCTATCTATTTATCCAGGATGTTATGTCTATCTTTGCTTGCCCTTATGATAACATGTCAGATACAAGGTTTTGGAAGGATGTCATGCTGATTTAGTGCATCCATAATGCATCCTCTTGCTGGACATCCTCTAATGAGAACTAATTATCAGCTGTCCAATAGATGCAAAAATTTATTCTTGAGTGGTAAAGTCACAAACGAAAAATAAGAGTGGAATCAGTTAAGAGAGCTAACAGTTGCACTCATCCAGTCCATCAGATGAAACTTCATAAGGATGGCATGAAAATATTTCTGTCTGTCAATGCCCACAGGAAAACACTTTCATTGACAAGAAAAGCATATAGCACCAAGGTCTCAAGACAGTTGCCATTAACAGCAGAAAGGGAGGCAAAAGGGAAGAGGTTTTTGAAAAGACAGGTTAGAATGTCTAAAATAAAACTTCAGTTGCAGAACTTAAGGTGTTGAATGTGCATCACAGATCATCTGAGTGCAGTAACGAAACAGGCCCCATGGAGAACCCATCTGGGCACATCCCATTCTGGGTGTGATATCCGTGCTTATTAAAAGTTGCCATCCCAAAGCTGTGACATCCTGTAAGGGATGCACTTAGAATTAGCCCAGGAATCTCTTCCCACAAATCTGATTTTTTTATTTGTTTCAAATTCAGGATAAAGTCTGTCTTTCTGAATAACAGGGATCCAGGCCTCAGATCTCACTCCTACTCTAACAGTACATTCCACTCCATAGTTTGTATTAGGAAAACAGTAATGAAGAAAACACCCATTTTCAGTATTAATTTCCAAAGACAAATTTCAGAAAAGGCCAGAAGTATTCTGCGGGTTTTATTACATGTGGAATTTAGTTGTTTCCACTTACAGATGGGATTTAAATGTTAACAGCTGTGCATAGCTGGTTCAGATTGTGTGCATTTTCTCTAAGAACCTATATAATTGTTCACACTTTTTGTTTATTATTATTAAAGACGTCTGGATGGCTTGGGTAATGGCAATAAATACAAACTGCAGGTCACAATATCAGATGGTAGAAAAAATGATACATAAATGGGAATTGAGATACATGAGCATCTGTGAGAAGTTATTCCGACTTAAATATGCACAATAAAACTGTGTCTGGTTAAGTTCCAGGCTGGCAGGATGAAAAAGATATTAACAGCCAGGAGACTTGCCACACTTTCAAGACCTTTGCAGTCCCTAATGCTGGAAGGGCAAATGGAAACTCTGCAACAGATACAGGACTAGAATTTCTCAGTGGGTCTTTTCACTCTCCAGAGTAGATGAATGTCTTTACTGCAGAGCCTGTGACTAGCACAATGTACAGGGTTAAAGCATCTGTGCATATATATATACACATATGCACACACACACACAGAATATATTTAAATTAAAATCTACAGTTCTTTATAGTCACCCTTAGCACGCACATAATGAGAGATGCAGTGCTGACAACTTAAAAAGTGCTTTTAAAATCCTTTTTGCCATTCATGCAAATAATTAAGTTTTCTCTTTGATCTATTTTTGAGGGTTTTCCCTTTTCTTTACAGAATGGACAATTCATATTCAAAATAGGGCACAAAAATTATGTGTTGTTTACTGGAACAGAGATTTGCATAACATACATACCTTGAGTAAGCTTGAAAACAGAAATATTGAAGCCAAATAGTAATGATCTTTGACTAGCTATAAGCTGTTATTTATCTCCATGAGATTAAAAGAACTGTGTCATAGAGGAAACAAGTTCTCAAATAAGCAAACTTGGAGGGGAAGAAGTGGTGCCATAGAAATGAAGAGATGTGACTGCAGTTTCTTACATCTGCTATGAAGGACTAATGGCCATGAGTTTTAAAACCATATAAGAAACACATTTTTACTACTGTAACAAAAGCATTGGAATTAAAATAATAATCCTGTTTAATTAATTCCATCTGGAACAGACATTCTTAAATTAGCCACTCAGTGCTTTCATTCCAACTCACCATTTCCTGAAGAACTACAGGCAGGAGAAGCAAAACAGCTAGGCAGAATCACCTGGAAAAAGAAACTACTTTAGAGCGAGCTACACAACACAAAAAGAAATACTTCTGTCCAGTCATATATATGATTCTTAACCATTTTGGGTCATTGAATAATGGCCTGTTGAGAGAAGCATTCTTTTTTATATTTCATTGTGTTCTTTTAAAACTAAGATCCCCAAATTCTTACCAGGTCTATTCAGCAATCTGGTGCCTTCTCTCTTTAGTTTCCATCCTGTTGTGGGTTGATCCTGTCTGGAGGCCAGGTGTCTCCCAAAGCCAATCTGTTACTCCCCTCAGCTGGCCAGGGGAGAGGAAACATGACAAAAGGCTCGTGGGTCGACCAAGGCAGGGAGAGATCCTTTATCAGCTCCTGTCACGGGCAAAGCAGATTTGAATTGGGGAAATTAGTTTAATTGATTGCCCATCAAAATCAGAGCAGGGTAATGAGAAACAAAAACAAATCTTAAAACACCTTCCCCCCAACCCCTCCCTTCTTTCCAGGCTCAACTTCACTCCTGGTTTTTGCACCCCCACGGTGGTGCAGGGGCATGAGGACTGAGAACTGAAGTCTGTTCATCACACCTTGTCTCTGCTTCTCCTTTCTCCTCAGGGGCAGGACTCCTCACACTGTCCCCTGCTCCAGTTTGGGCTCCCTGCCATGGGACAGTCCTCCATGAGCTTCTACTGCTGCTCCAGCAGAAGCCCCCCATGGAGTCACAAGTCCTGCCAGAAACCTGCTCCAGCATGGGCATCTCTCTCCACAAGTCTGTAGGATCCCCGCCAGGAGTCAGGACAAGTCATGCAAAGCACTTTTATTGTACACTGATTTTCAGTGGAGTTAAAGCATCCATTAAATGCCCAGCAACTTCTAACGTATCACAGCTATTAAAATACCCATCAGGAAAGGAAAGAAAAAGGCCTTGGATGTTACTTGATACTTCAAAAATATCAGTAATTAAAGCTGTGAAATAAATAGACCCTGAGGTCAGTAATACTAATACGAAATACTGGGAAGGAGAATATCTAAGAAGCATCAAACAAGGCATAAAATATAAATTTTTATTACTATTCATCTTTAGCATTCTCTCCAAAGACTCAAATAACAATCCACAGCTGCATACCACATCTCATCTCCTTTGCAGGGATCTTGTTGTCATTATGAGTGAGGGTTTTTGTACCTATGTGCACACACCAGAGGATCCATAAAAGGGTACAAAACATACTGTAGTGATATTTCACAAGTGTCACTTGTGAAATAAAAATCAGCTTATTTTGGAGGTCCTAGGTTATTTTCATTTCCTTTTGTAAATGTCTATGAAAAAACCAAAATGCAATATGCATAATGAGAGGGCAGAAGCACTTTCAAGTTGATTATGATAGAAAAAATAACCAGTATAAAATAATGGTTTTGCCTGCTAACTACCTACTGTGGACCATGACTGCAAGTTAGAAAATTCCTTATTTCATGTACACACCCTAGAAGATATTGGAGATACTCTGTGCATAGGAGATTTTTTTTCAGAAAGCTGACTTTTTAAATGAATAATTGATTTAAACATAAAAACAATCTTATTGTATAGGAACAAACTGAAAAAAAAAAAAAAGGGTGGAAAACGAAAAATCCCATGCGTCAAAATGGTACAACAGCAGGAGCTCAGAAGGGAAATTGGAGTACTCAAGTCTCTTCATACCAGCCAATTTGACAGAATTGCAGAAGACATAGAGATGCCATCAAGCACTGATTGTGCCATTAAAACAAGGCTGGAAAATATTGAGAATTAGAAGAAGCTCAGATTGAGATGGCAGTGTCGAAAGAGGAAAGCAAGACACTTAAGAACAGAAGATAAACAGGGCAGAAAATGGAATAACCTATCAAAATGATTACTCAATAATGGCAATTAAACTTTCAATGAGATGAGACTATGCCACTAAATTAGGAGCAGAGCAGCAGCTAATAAATTCTAAAGTGTGTGCTGTCCAAGCAGCTGAGCTATTTGATACATTTCTCCACAATGACAATTAGAGTTATTGTAGCTTACAGCATAATTGAAAAAAGTCCAAGATTCCAAGCTTGCACATGATCAGGTCACAAACCTTAAATTTCAGTACACAGAACCTGCACATCCTGGATGCCCTAAGGCCAGACCTTCAGCTGGTCTGAGAGATACAATGCAAGTTACAGCGATAGAAGATGTTGATTATAGGAGAGAGGTGATCCAAAAAGGATCTATTGCACCAGAGAGGGGTTTTCATAGAAACCACAGATGTCTGTGCTCATCAGAAGCAAACAGTCTAATAGCTTTCATAACTGCTTTCATAACTATGAACACCACCCACCAGAAATCACACTCCTCAAGCTTTCCAAGAACCCAGGGAAAATTCTCAGAACACTTTTTATTAGTTCTCTCACTGTTGTGCAGCAGATTTAGTCAACCATAGCCTTGCTCCCTGTTCCTGCCCCACCACACTTCTTAAAGTGAAAAATCTCTGCATTATGATCCATGATGATTAGGAGTTAGAAAAAGTCTACATTTTAATCACATCTCCTATAATTTCCTGTCTCATTTTAAGTTGTTTATAACTTCCTCTCTTCTGAAAAGTTTTGTGATAAGCAATGAATCAGAGAGAAGTCAAAAGCAAAAGCTACACATAGTTGCATCTGAATCACAAAGATTATCCACCTGTTTGTTTTTGATTCCATTTTCCTCATGGAAAGAGGATAGTTGATTACGTTGCAGCTAATGATTGAAAATAATAAATAGGTATTATTACAAATAATATTAAGGCTACTTTGAATGTATTGTCTTTTTTATCTGCATATAAAACAAATTTACTGCAAGTAAAGGCAAACCCACTTGCCTTTATGTGTTGGGTTTTTTTTTTAAGAAACACCATGCATCACTATCCAACAATGATTAGAATCTGCCATTGAAAAGCTTTTGGTAAAAATGGAAAATTACAAGTTCAGTGAAGACCATGCTGGTGTCCTATTTATACTTGGTTCCCTTATGTCTTTACTTTTAGATGTGAAACATCAAAAATATATCCACCTAATCTGATGTTTAAAAATGATCACTTATATGAGATCAGCTTTCTTTTTTTTCTTCTTATGTCACATGGTGTGGAAAACAAAAAAAAAAGAAATCCTTTAGCTAACACCAGGCTGTGAAAATCAAAGAACAATGCTTTAACAATATTGTGAAGAAATTAGTTTGAATCTTTAATGCATTTTGAAGTCTTCTAATCTGGCTTTATAAACCCAAGACTAACAATGCTGTAATTCACAGAAACTGTGATCCTAGGATATATCCTTTATTTTTTCCCCTAACATTTGTCTAAACACTGTTCAAGTATGTTACTTCATAAAAGTGACTATCTTAAACGAGTCACTTTAAACCAGAATAAGAAATTGGGTCTTCATTCTCCCCTCAGACTTCTCCTTGAATTATTTGTACCAAAAGCAAGAAATGACACTGGCAATCACTGGCAATATCCTTTCTTTCAGAGAAAACAACAACCCTTCAAAATCAACCTACCAACCAACTATGAATCCTCATCCCACTATATAGTCAAATGTCATAACTAGACACATATGTCTTAGAATTTGGGAGGGCTTAGACTGATGTTTCATGACAAATCACATGGAACTAAATATTTATTTATAATAAATAATAAATATTTATTTACTCACTAAATATTTATTTTGAGTCTGTGTAACTCATGTCATAGGGTCATATCACTTGAGCTCGTTATACTACTGTTTAGCCCATAAATGAGAGGATAATTTAATCTCCAATTCTTATTGCATAAAGTATTTTTTTGAATGTGTTTGCTATTTATTAAACTCCACAATGAACCCTGAGAAATACAAGTAATTTTCCCGTTTAAGAAATGAAGGATGTAGAGTGTAATCTTTTTTTCCCTTTATTGAACACACAACTCTGCACTGGCCTGATGGAAATCAGTAATTGTTCCTCATGAGTGGGAGTTAACCAGCTGACAAAGACCCATCTGCATTTTAATATTTAGATATCTGGGAACAGTAGCCATGCTGGTGAAAATCCCAGGGTTTTTTTTTTTGTTTTTAAACAGCCCCTATATACCATTCTATTTAAAACAGTTTTTCCTCTTGTTGAGATCAAACAAGGATTGTCAGTGCAGCTCATCTTCCCTACAGATGTTCAACTTTCATTTTAGCAGAACTTTTTTCTCTCTGACTGCACTTGAATAGGCTGATTTAATACTCAACCTCTTCAAACTCAAAAAGACCCCCCAAAACCCAGAACAAGATGCCCAGACATCCATCCACAGCAACTAAATTCCCAAACTGGTTTATATTTCTTCTGTGGAATGTGCATTGCAAGACTGGATTTCATTAAAGACCTGCAGTTTCTCTCTTGCACTATCACATTTGAGATCTGCATCTGCAAGGAATACTAGCCCTGGACTTCTATTTTTAGTGACAATAACTGCAGTGTTTTGCAGTTTTCAATCGAAGCTACAGAGTAGCAGCCGTGATCTTCCCCTTTCTCCCTGTCCCATGATATTTGCTGTGGTTGCTGTTGTGATATACCTGCTAGACAATTTGTTATTTTTCTCACAGGAAATCCCCAGGGCAACGCCAGATTACACTGCCTTTACCCTGATGCCAGATTATCAGCTTCAAATCACTTTCCAATTCCTTGTCCTTAACAGACCAGTTTCTTTCCTGTTTGTACCACGTGGCACAAGTAACTCCTGTTTTTTTTTTTAGGAAAGGTGAGACTGATGAAGCTGGCAGACTGAAAAAAGAAAAAAAAAGAAAAGCTAAGGTGGACTCCAGATACTGCTGACCCCTTGGCCTCTCTCTGAAAAGTGAAAAAGTGTGAGTATTACTATTCTATTTTGGAACAGAGATATTACTTATTTTATAGTTCTATTATCATTTCATTTTAATTTCAATCTAGAAATCATACATTAATTTGACCAAAACTTGAACAAGATGAAAACACTTCAGCTGTGTTAGTAACCTTGTCCTGCATTGGAAAAATCCTAGAGCTACCATGTTTAAGTGGATGAAAGAGTAACCACCAGACACTTGAGCAGTGTAAGCACAGTGATATTTCCTCCAGTTCCACTGCTTGACCTGCTTTGATAGATGCTGCTTTAATAGGAAACTCTGTATGTGATAGATATCTTTAACAGAAACCTATAAATAAATAGAATGAAATTTTGCTTATAAGGAAAAAATATTAAGGCTGCATATTAACATAAACCTGAAGTTATGAAGTTACAAACTTTTACACCTTAAAACTCTTCCAAGCAATCAAACATGCAGAGATGCTTTCAGAATTAGACAGCTAAAGGATGTGTAAAGAATATGGACTTAAGGTCATTGCAGTTCTGCGTAGCACATCCACTAAAATAAGGGAGCTCATCAGAACTTTCTGTAAGCAAATAAAACTTCTGATTTTGAAGGTGAAGTGCTCCACACACACTGAGACCAGGCTCTCAAGCTACAGAAGCAACATACTGAAACAATAAAACATACTCCAGGCTCACCCCATGGAAAGGTACATGCATAGATCTCCATCTACCTCAGTGCTTACTAAATGGGAAAGAGCAAAAATCAATAACAAGAGAAATTGCATCTTCAGGTTTCAAAGTGCTGCAAGTAATGCAGAAGAGAAAACTATAGAAATTAAAGCAACCAGCAGTGTCTTTCCCACAGAGAAGTTACTTTTGTTTAACATTTGCATTGGTGATTTATGTTGATGTGGCTATGGCTCAGAGCAGTGGACTAATCTGGAATACTGATGAAAACTACCCACTAATAACAAGAGCTAGATGTATTATCAAAATGTCCCTGTCTGTAAGAGACCTAATAGATAATTATGAATATTTGAGTGGGATAAGGATTTTAACAAGTAGTAATGACCTCATAATTCAGTGCTGGAGAAAAGCCACTGATTCCTTTAATTAGTGTTTTTCTCAAAACCTGCCTATTAAATTCAGGGAACAATGGGGAAACTCTGATAAAGCTTCTAAGTTCTGGCATATAGAATTTGCAGCCATGACTTTGTCACTCTTGATGAATGGAAACATTATTGACAGCTTATATTTCAGATTTCTGTTTTTCTCTTAAAACTTACTCACTACTTTTACTTTCAGTATCACTTGAGCAGTTACAGTTTGATGAAAGACTATTTAAAAAGTATTTAATAGAAGTATTTAAATGCAATACACAAATTTCACAAAGAAATGAAGCAATTCATCACTCTGAAGACAGATGTACCCTTCATTTTATGTGGACCTAGAAGATGTGTTTTGTTTTTACTACTAGGTTATTTGATTTTCCATTAGCTTTATATGCTGCAACATGTAGCTCTCTCAAAAAAACCAAACAACAACAACAAAACAGACACTGAAGTTCTTTTCTTATTCTTCCTTTTTTTTTTTTTTTTTTTTTTTTTTTTTTT